>WTSP01004939.1:0-41796 GCA_025331215.1 Actenoides lindsayi | reverse complement strand
CCACGCCGGCCACAACAGTGAAGAAGAAGGGGGGGGGGGGGGGGGGGGGGGGGTTATGAGGGGAAGCCGCTCATTGTCTGAAATTGTAGGACTCTGCTTGCCAGGGTTGATATGTGTATTGTTTGGAGCTTCCTATTCTTGCAGCAAACGTAATGTCTGGGAACTGCCAAGGATGTTTACAGAATACGCGTAGAAATTTTCTTGATGAGGCACTTCAGTGCACTGACACCCTCAAAGTGCACTGATAACTTCTCAGCCATGTAGGAGCAACAATGTGTAGTCTCCACCTGGTTTTATACTCGCTCTCTTGCCTTCAAGTGGCAGGAATAGTTTTGTCCTCCCCTGCCTCTGGTGGTAAAAGGGTTACCAGCCAAATAAAACTGTTGAACCTGAAGAAATTGCACTTAAAAACAACCCATCCTCCCTCCTGTGTCTGCCTTGTGTTATAAGCAATCACTCTGCTCACGATGGTCCAGTGGTATTACTGTGACTGAGTAATTTTACTTTCTTTTATGTACACAGTTGTTTTTCTGAAAATTACTACATGTGTAGTAGTTTAACACCTTTCTCGGAGAATAAAGCACATGGTTTTAGAACTAGGTTTAAAAAACCCTGTGGTAATAGAAGCAAGAGTTGGTGAAGAGGGAAAATAGACCGTTTTGTTTCTGGGAGTGAATATGAGACCAGTTAGTGTAAGTAGTAAGGAGAGCCTGTTGAGGCTAATTCTGTGTCTGTACTGCTCTGTTGTCAGTGAGCAATACTGAATAAGCTTAGTGTATACTAATTTAAAAACAGTATTCCTTCCTGGGTTGTTTTTGTTTGTTTGGGTTGGTTTTTTTTCCTCTATTTGTGTTCAAATAAACTAGAAGGTGCTGTTGTATAGGCTGTGCTCTGGATTGGCAATTTTTCATGGTTTTGTGCATAAAGAATGATTATGAGAAGTGGAAATGGTACACTGTGAGTCACGTAGACATAGCAGAACAACAGGTCTGTCTTTCCTAAGATACAAGTCCTGTGAAAGAATCTAAAGCAGCTATGGATGTCTCAATTGACCAAAGATTTGTAAACCTTTAGGAAGATAAGCAACCATGTGAACCATGAACTGTTTTGATTCCCTTCTCAAGTGCTTTGGTTACAAATAAACAGTATCTAGGGTTTTGTTTTTTTTTTTTCAAGTGTCATTGGTCATTCCTACAGTTCTGCTTACAAGGTGCTGACTCTAAATTGGATTAGCTGGTATCATTTCTAGAATCAAATAGGGGGAAATGTTAATGTTTGTTGTTTTTTGCTCTTTAGGGAGAGAGGTAGCCCTATGCCTGTAAAGAGGGAAGAGACCAGAAGTGTGAAGTTAATTAGTGGCTCCAGCATAGTAACTATGTCAGTGGTAGTGTGTCTGTTGCTGAAACACTTTGGTCCTTTGTATCTCTAGAAATACCACAGATTGACTATGGGACTGTCTGTATTAGCGCTCGGAAAGTTGACAAGTGGAAATACAGAGCACAGAATAGTCCTAACACTTTGAAACTAAATTAAAATTGCTGCACAGGTACTGTGCCAATAAGTTTCTCTCACTTTTCTTCTACTCAAACAAGCATTTGCTTCCTTATCAATTTTTTTTTTTAAATTTTTTTCCCTCCTTCCAATAGCTTAAGAACAGTGTGGTTAGAGTAGTTCTTGCTATGTATGATCTCTTTTAGAGTCTGTCCATTAAGCTGGATACTTGGGGAAACAAAACAAGTAGTAAAACCTTTATTCCCCATCTCAGATAAGAAGTGCTATCAGTTTAGGGCAGTGGAAGAGGCTGCCAGAGTGGGAAGGTGATAGTGGTAGTCTTGCAATCTAATGTTATCCTAGGCTCTTTTGAGCTTTCTGTGCTTACCTATGCACTGTGCTGAACACTGCCAGCTATGGCTGGTTAACATATGTGATTGAGATGTATCTTTTTAATCCTTCAAAATACCTTAAACTTTCTCATATTTAAAGTGTCCTAAAGTGTCTTCTTGGGACACCAACTTTGTTCATTACTAATGCTAATCCAGGCTGTGACTTTAGATAATCCTTTCTGTCTCAGTGGACCATGAGAACATGGTATGGTGAAAGTGAGGATAAACTCTCATGAGAGAATCTGATGTATTACAGTTGTTCATACAGATGTCTATCTGATCCCAGCTTCAGGTACCTAGGTTATTCTGAGTATAAACTAGATGTATAGAGTGTCAGTTTTCTGAGCAGAGACAGCTGCCTTTTTTTGGCTGAAAACTTACAAAATTTATATCCTCAAAGAGCACATTTATATTACTTACCATAATCTGGAGAGCACTTTATTCAACAGTCTGTCTTGATTAATCTTGCATATTTGTCCATGTTTGTAAGGCTACTTCATCAATGCTGCTACATCAGTCATCCTGATTAAACATTTCTGGTTATATAAATAATGTGTTGGTAACTCAAATTCTGTTAGAATCTGTATCAAGCCATGTGTGCTGTTGGACAGAATAGCTTTTGGCTTTCCAGATTGAATTGATGATGACAAATCAGAGTATCTCAGGACAAAGGTGCTGGTGCTTGCTCTGCAAAAGGGAATTGCTCCTGAAGTCCTTCATTAGCTGCAGTAGTGTTTTGCCAGAAGTCAGTGTTGCCCCACTGTTATTGTGGAGACGCTAACACTTTGTCTTCGTACTGAAGCTTGGAAGTGAAATACTGAGTTGCGTAAGCATTTAATGTCCTTGTATTTCCATCTTTTCACCTCCACGTACACACGTAGGTGGCAATTGTATGCCTGTGTTACAGACTGACAGTGCTGAGCTTTGCAGGGAGTACAAGTTCAGAACAGAAAACTTAAAAGCCAAAGAATGGTTTATGTTAGTACACAAACAGGTTTACTGTAAATGTGATTTAAAGAAGTGATGAAGCCAGGACTGATTTCTTCATCTCTCTCTTCCTGAAAGATAAGAATCTTTATATAGTAATGAGAATAGACTGACTTGGTTTCAGAAAATAGATGTCAGATGCAGCTGGGAAGATACCCTCAGATAGTTCTGCAATGAAAAGAGAACTGTAGCGTTGCCTTAGTATCTTGCATGGTAACAACTAACCTAGATTTATGCTAATATTAGTAGACAGTAAGGATGGAGTTTCCCAAGACATTTCAGAGTATGTTGCCAAATGCAGTTAGGGAGATGTTTCAAATATAAGTATGCATCGTTAAAGTGGATTAAAGAGCATGCAAGAGATTATGTGGGAATTGTGGTACAGAATCTCCAGAAGAATTTATCAAGGAGTGACTCTCGTGCCATCCCGTCTCCCCACAGTATTTTGTGTAAGTAATGCAGATGCTTGTTATTTGCATTGTTTCTCTTTCTTCTGTCAAACCATAATTATGTCATGGATGCTTTTGCAGTGGCAGCTGTTATAAAAATCAGATGGTATGTTTATCTCACTGCTGTTACTTGATGTTCTCATCACAGCATCTAGGCTCTGAAGCTCTTCTGCTTACACTGGAATTGAGCAGGATTGATACAAGCTGTGCCTAAGGCATAGCCACCACCCTTTTACGTTCTCATTGAACAAAACCTTGCCTGTCTGGTCCCTCTTCTTACTTTGCACTGCTTTGATCATACACTTTGGAGGTCAGAAACATGCATTTTAAAAGTTCGTGTGGAGCATGATAGGCTGAAGTCCTGATAGGGAGAGTTCTCAGGACTGCTGAAATATCAGTAGTCAGTAGCAATCTGAAGAAGAATCATAAAGCTTTCAAGTTGTTTGCACTTTAACTTCCTTTTCTTACTATTAAGGTGGCCTCCCCTACAGCTTAGGGCCATATCTTTCTGGGTAATATGCAAACCACCCTAATAATACACTGCTTAGCCTGTAGAGTTTGTTGCCAAATGTGGGATAAGTAGGAGTAAAAATTAGTAAGTTTTAAGGAAGAGGATATGAAATACAAAGAGAAGTAAGCTGTTGTGACTTGCATCAAATCTCAATAGTATATTTTTTGAGGTCATGCTTTGATTTGGTATAATGCCATGTTGCCTTTTTTTCATAATCTAGCTGTATGTTTTTTTATGCGTAACTTAGATGGATCCAGGTTCACATCTCAGGCTAGGATTTAGACATCTAAAAACTCAGTTTTCTAGCCAGTGTCAGAGCAGGTTTTGTATGAGCTCTGTGCAGTGCTGTACTGTTCAAATAGGTATTCAGTCAGATCTGAGCTGGAGTAAACTGTTTTCAACACTGTTTCCCACAAACCTCCTCTTGGACAAACTGGTAAGATGCAGATAGGACAGGTGGCCTGCAATATAAGTAGGAAAGTAGCTAATGGACCATATTCAGAGGGTGGTAATATGTTTTTAACTCGGGCCTGGCAGCCTGTCACAAGTGGGATCCCTCAGGTATTGACACTGGACTCTACACTGTTCAGCATCATAAATGATCTGGACAATGGGATCGAAAGCACCATCAACACACATGGAGATGACACTAAACTGGGTGGTGAGGTGGACAAGTCAGAAGGGTGAGCCATCTTGGAGAGACCTGGAGAGGCTGGAAGAACAGGCTAGCAAGAATAGTACGAAGGTTAACAAAGACAAATGAAAAGTCCTGCACCTGGGATGGAGTAAGAAAACAGCCTAGTACAGGCCAGGATCTGTGATGCTGGAAAGCAGCCTTGCAGGAAAGGACCTGGGCATCCTGGTGGAAATACAAAGCTGAACATGAGTCAGCAGTGTGACTCTGCAGCAACAAAGGTGAATTCAGTCCTAGTCTGCATCCACGGGGGCATTACTAGCCAAGAAAAATAAGTTATCAATCCACTCAGTGTATTCAGGCTGCATTTGGAGGACTGTGTGCAATTCTGGTAACCACAATTCAAGAACGATGCAGACTGGAGAAAGTCCAAAGTGGAGATGGGGGCAGGGCACAAAGATGATCACAACTCTGGAGAACCTGCCCTGTGAGGTAAGACTGAAAGAGTTCATGCTCTTATCACTGAAGAAGAGAATGCTTGGGAGGGAACCTCATCCCAGTACTTAAAGGGTGACTACAAAGAGGACAGAGGCTGTCTCTTCACAGGAAACCACATGGAAAAAGACAAGGGTCAATAGATACAAGTTGTGCTGGGAGAGGTTTCATCTCAATGTAAGGAAGAAACTTTTTCTAGAGAGAACAATCATTCAGTGGAACAACTTCACCAGGGATGCAGTAGAACCCTCATCACTGGAGGTTTTCAAGATGCAATTGGACAGGGTGCTCAATCTCATCTAGGCTCGCTTTCCCATGAAAGGTTGGACCAGATGATCTCTTATGTTCCTTTCAACCTGGGCTGTTCTACGATTCTGTGATTGCCTTTCATTAGAATGCAAGGTCCAAGAACAACTTAATCATAGAAACAATCTTTCTTCTTCTTCTCTCTGTCCTGTGCCTTTCTAGGTAGGAACTGCTCAACACGGATAAGCATTGCTGCAGTTCCTCCACATATGGCCAGCCCAGGAGGACAGTAGTCAGCCTATTGCTTTACTTGGTTCAAAGAGAACTTTTTTGCAAATTTTTGAATCAGCGGCCTAGCCTTAGTGGTACTGACAGTGGGTTTGGTGCATTGCCCAGTCATTTCACTTCATTTCCTAGCCATAATTTTCTTTGAAATGACAACAGTTCCTCTTCATAAATGAATCTGTGGGGGAAAAAAGTAGAAATAAATTTCAGAACAAAACAAACCAGGGAGTGCAATCCAGGTGGCAACATCTCCAAATGGTTTGGTTCCTCTCCTACTAGGTCTAGAGATAAAACTTAATTCTCCATCTTACTTCCAGTTTTCATAGATCTGTTTAGAATACTGACACTTTACCATGAACTGTGGCATTGCTTGGGAATTCAAAAGACTGCTGGTTCCACTAGAAGGTGGGTGGTCTGGGCTCTGTTCCAGTACAAGTCTTTGTGTGTCTCAGGACAAGTAATGTTAGAAAGACACGTTTGTCTTGATTACTTTAAATATAGTTCACTAATTAGTTGAAGTCAGTTCAGATTTGGCAATGAGAAATGGCTTTTTTTTTTTTTTGACACACGTTCAGTTGATTCAAAGGATGAGAGAGAATTTAGCTGTTCACAACAGGTACAAAACCAGTGTTATCTAGGCTTTACTGATTAAAGCAAATTTTATCTATATACTGAATCTTTTTATATGTAGTAAATTACTGCCATATGGAAAGAAATCTTACATCATCCCTCATAGGCACACTATCCAGTACTGCAGGCTGAGCAGACCCAGGAATTTATTTTAATTGTTAATGGTAGGTTTAATACTTCTCACAAGCTGGAAATGCCAGCTTGGAAATGGTGTCTCAGTTCATGGGAGTGTTTATCATTTAGATGGCCCTCACACAAACTATAAACAATCTAAATGCTAATGCTGGAAAGACCAATTTAAATCAGGACTTAACACTAGTCTATACTTAGCCCTTCCTTGTGTTTCCCATGAGTGCAATTTCGGTGATAGGAGCAGGAATGAACTCTGTTGATGGCAAGGCCCTGGAAATCTCTTTTTAAAGATAGGAATCGGAACATGGTATTACTTGTAGAATGTATTAAATGACAGAAATAATCATAGCATTTTAGCTGCACTTGGACTCTTTTTGCTTTAGTGCATATAATAGTCACTCAGAGTTAATGCTGCTATGGGGAAGTGGCTAAAGTTCTATGCTGGCTCACAAGATGCTCCAAGAAGTCTGTAAGCAATGGATGTGAATGTCGTCACCGTTAGCGTTTGGATTTGAAATAGCCTTTGTGATCTGCTTCCTTTCAAATAAAACTGGGACTAATCTTAATGTCTGGTTATTGGTGAGATGCTTCAAGCTTATTTCTACAAGTATGGATTGTGTGCTCACATTGTCCTGTAATGAAAGAGTCAGTGGCAGCATCTCACAGCTTTGTGCATAGCATGTGTGTATGAGAGCTGAACACTGATGTCTTCTAGAGTGACTGTGTAAAACATGGAGATTGCTCCTTGTTGAATGTGTCTGCTCTCAGTACTGTCTTGTTGCTTCTTGATCCTAAGCCTGAGACTCTGATTCAACATGCTAAGTGAGAATTTCCTCTGCCAGCCACTGTCTTCAGTTTTACCTGCCTTGCAGTTGTTTCAGTTCATCTCATAGTGTTCCTTCTGATCTCTTCAACTCTTCTCTCCTGTTACTGTATTTGCCACAGCATTTTTATTTGCCCTTTTTAGCTTTGTGACTGGCTCACTACAGCTATACCATGAGGGTCATGGCTTCCACCTCTGGAAACTGTTATGCTCCAGAGATTACATACTGCTGATTTGGTGATCCACAAAGATTTAGGAAATAATGCTTTTATGGTATTGCATATAGCAGCACCTACGTTATCCTTTCCTGTAGGTAACCATGACAGCTGGACTCCTGCGAGATAGCTCACGGGTCCCAGCGAGCCCTGTGGGGAAAGCTGGGGACGGGTAGCACACATACAAGGTCTGGGCATTAGCAATCTATAGGTTGACTGCTATCACCAAGGAACTGGTCCAGTTTTGTTGCTGCCATCTTCTGAAACTAGAGCTTTCCACCCCATTGAGCAGGCCTAGTGGGAAGCATAGTTTTGCGGATGAGATCTGAAATGCTACAATATCACTTAATAATAATAACAACAACAATAATGTATTTCATCCCCCTCCAGTGAGGACTTCCAAAATGTATGTTTATTTTGTTATTAAAGCTCAGCTTCCTGTGCAGCTTTAGTGGTCCTAACTAATACTCTTTCTGTAGCTTTTAATTCTTTCCCTGTTGATATTTTTTTTATATGTCTCTGATACAGCTCTGCCCACTATCTCCTGTTTCCTGAGCAGCAACTCATGAATGTATTTAGCTTTTCTGTTTTGTCTTTAACACACAAAATAAATACTCTTTCTTTGTGATCGTGAAAACTACTGTATATACCTCAGAAAACCCTTATGATGTAATATTTCTTGCAGAAGACTGTCTTTTATATTAAATACTCTTTAGTTGCATGGGGACTTTGCTTGAAAAGATCTTGCTTGCTAAACTTGGTTTGAAAAAAATGTATGAAAAAACCCCACAACCCAACAACAACAAAATCAACTCAAATTGGTTAAATGCTTTTGAAATTGCAGGGTTCACTACACACTTTTTGTCACAAGGTAAAACGTATTTATTCCTATAACTAATATAGCAAGTACTTGTAAAATAAAAACAGTTATGCTATACTTACAGATGTATATGTACAGATATGCTATACTTAGGACTGACTGGGCATCAATGATATATGAGAATTCGTATAGCAGTCTTAGTGACCAGTTTTTTTTTTTCCTTCTCTAAACTTTGTATGATTTTACACTTGTTTATTTAAAAAAAAATGTCTTTTCCCCTTCCCCTCCTAAAGGTAGACAACTGTGGGTTCTTGTTCTGGGAAGGTTTCCAACCCATCATAAGATTGGCATTCCAGAATTCAAGTATGTTGCCAATATGCATGGGGATGAGGTACGTTTCAACTTTTGCGATGTCATTTATACTAAATACACTTACCAGAGGTTTAGAGTGAACTTCTCTCAAGCATGTGCTACTTACTGAGGTATCCTGTACCTCAAAGAGGACTTAATATGTGTGTATTTCTTGAGGAATTTCAAGAGTAAAGTTCCCTTGTTTTTGTGGAAGGACTTTAGGAGACCTTACATCACAGTGAAGAATCCTACAATCCTATACCTAAGACCTCTCTTAAGTAGAGAGCTTTATCTTCTCCACATGAATTAACCCAGAGGCTTTAACTTTCCTGGCAGTGAGTCAGATGCAATAGTTTGCTGGTACGCTATTATTGCCTAGACATGAAGTATGATAGAACTCTTCAAATATATCCTACGACTGAACAATAATTGCTGTGAAGCATCAAATGATTTAGATTAGGAAGAAAATTTCTCTTGGGAACCTTAAGCTAGGAATACCTAGATTCATCTGAGATAACACAGTGAGTACAATACAAAAAACAATTTCAAGATAAACCTGCTCTAGAAAGAATGGCCACATATTAATAATAAAGGAGAAACTGGTGATTATGAGCCTTCCTGGTGTAGTGAATGAATGTGGAACAGAGACTCAAAGATTCACTCTTCTGTAATCTTTTCTTGCTTTCTCTTTCCCTTACTCTTCAGCTTTACCTGCTTATATTAGTCATGTTCAGGATAACTTCGAACTACACAGTATGTTTATATGCAGCCCTTAATGTGAGGGGTAAATTTAACACAAATGGCAAAATTTTTAATTATATATATGTATGTATATGTGCTATACTGTGAATCCCCTGAAAAAAGGAAAACAGATGTAGTAGGAAGTGTCTTGTGTAAAGCATAACATATCACAGGCTATTGCTTATTTTGCAGTTTCTCCTTGTTTGTCAGTGGCTGTACTTTGAGTACTGCTGGGAGTCTGACAGTTTGGGAGTTTAACTCTGTGTGGGAAGAAGCTGATTCACAGTTTCAAATGGGCACATGTATTACTGGATGCCCAAGATAAGGTTTGCATCTCTTAAAACCTGGTGTGTGTCAGAAGGGTAGTCCAGGGTGCCCAGGAACTGGAGCTTCATTTGAGAGTCCCTGCAGACAGAGAAAGAGAGTTGCAAATGGCTACAGATGACCCTGTTTTGGTGGGAGAGAGATGAGCAGGGTATGATGTCACCCAGAATGGCCTGGCTCTCAAATCCCATATTGCTGGAGTGCAGAAGGCCACTCCTCCTATTGCAGCCTCCTCAGTGAAGCACTCCTGCCATCACCACTGCCCAGATAGATATGCATGAGGAACTTTGACCATGGAGAGACACACTGTTTGCATATTTTCTGCATTTGCAAACATTTGCACTGTTTGCAGTCAGGAATAGCTGGAGAACAGGCAACCTGGATCACTACTTAGGATCTACACTTTTACATTGACTGTAAGGAAATGAAGCAAGACTTTTTTTAAAGTCTTTTTTAAGCACTGTGTCTGAGTTTGTCTGAGCAGGGTTGATCCTTGAGCTGCCTGAGTATCATATAGCATCGAGTGCTATGCTACATTCTAGCTTGTTCATTAGACCAAACGTACACCTAGGGAAGATTCTGGAAGAAGAGCTGTTCCTCTTTTTCAGGCTCTCACAATGATCTTTTGCCTTGTTGTTTTTTGGTTGTTTGTTGTTGTTTGTTTTTTTTTCTTTGTGTATGGATATAATGCACAGTTGGTGTTTGTTTTTCCTATCTGACTATGAATGTATTTCAGATGGCAGGAAATGAATTCCTCATATAGAGAAGCACTGGAGAACTTGAATATTTTTTCCCATAATCTAAGATTCTGCTGGACTAGTCACTGGGGAAAGATTCAGCTACCTCTAATATATTAAGCAGATAAGTTTTGCACTAACTATACAACAAGCTTCAACTCATGTTTCACAGTCTTTCGTAACTCAAAACTGCAGGATCATGGTTTCGTTGATCTTCAGTGATGCTTTCCTTAAATGGTTCAAAGGGGTAACAGATCTGTTCTTAAATGCTGTTTGGCGATGCTGCCCTTCTAACCTGTCATTGTGACACTTTTTGTTTTTGGCCCAGCTGTCCAGCTGCTCCTAAAACCTAAGAGTTCGGGGGGCCTGAATTGTATGTGTGCAGGTTCTTCACACATGCTGCTGGAAGAAAACCCAGGTTATTTGGAGAGCTGCCCAACAGGGAAGCTCTAATAAAATAATGTGACTGCACAATAGTAGGAAGAGTATGGTTTTGTTGTTTGATTTTTTTTTTTCTTTCAAAAAGGGAAAGATTTATTTTTTTTTAAAGAATTTAATTTTTCTTAACACTGTATTCCAGGGCCAGTCAAGGTCCAAATGATTTTTGTGATCACCCTTGCCAAATCTAGTGAACTTTTGCCCCAGATCCCCAGAGATGCAACAAATGACTTCTCCTGTTCTTTATGTGCCTCTGTGAAGCTGGACACTATTTTTAGCACTACTTCATGTTTAGCTCTAGCCAGATTAAAACTGATGATTAGAGGTAGTTCAGTCACTTGCATCTATGTGAGATTTTAATCAAAATGGCACTAATAGACTGCACAAAACGCATAAGCCTGTGAAATGTTAATGAAATCTGCAGTGAGGAAGATGAGGGAGATGTTGCCTGGTCTTCTGGGGCAGCTCTCATTCTGAAGTAGGCAGCGGCCTCTCTTGTACTCTAGGCTTGCGCTCTTTCTTGAAAGATCTTCTCTTCCTCAGTGTGTACAATCACATGTTTCTCTCTGGAGAAGAACTCATTCTACCTATCATTGCCCCCAAACCCTTTGAAGTCACAAATGGAGCAGAACTATCCCTCTTGACCATCTGTGCCAGTGACTTCAGTCCAATTTACACAACTGAACCACAGGGTCTAATTAGAAGGCTGTTGCTAAACTGTGTGTGTGTGTATATGCACACACATAATCTCACATCAGGAAAACCCTTTAAAGAGAAAAAACATTTGAACAAAGTGTAAACTACCTGTGCATTTCTGCTTGTTAAAGGGATTTAAGGAAGCCATATGCTTAATGTATTACCTTTCTACAGCTACAGTGTAACTGTGCCAGCACACTCTTTCCCAGAATAGTAATGCTGATACCCTTTTCTCCCAAACCATCCACTTCACTTCTCTTGGTGTGGTAGCATTTTGCCTCCTTCATGACATGAAGTCGAGCCTGTACTGAAAGGCCTGAGCTAGCTTACATGAAAGGATGTGTTTATCTTGCTGGCTTATCTTATAATTTCAGTTAAAGCAACTAGACCCTATTTTTCATGACGACATAAACAGTCATATCCACATGAGGGTTTCCTGAGATATGGTGACTTTTTAGGGCTTGTGTGACTGAGGACCGGGGGAAGTTTACTTGTGATCACTATAACTGGGGCTTAAAAAGCTCAAACAACAAACTTCTCACTCTCATTTCCAAAATATGAATGGAAGCTGCATTTACACTATCAAAATGCCACTATAAAAAAAAAGGCTTTTTTTGTCACCAGGTTGGGCAAAAAGAGTTATGTCCACATACTACATAATCTGCTGTAAGGAATTTTCAGCACATATTCCTATGTCTTTTGTACTGTGTAATACACTATGGAAGTGGCCAGGGCAGGGAAACAAATGTGATCTAGAAAAGAGAATTTAAAGAAATATTTCTCGTATACAGTGAGCTATTTTCCATCTGGCTTCCGTATCAGCTGATGCGATGTAAAGAAGGTCAAAAGCACCAGAGATTTCCAAATTTAAAGCAACCCAATCTATTTGATAACAAAAGACTTCAAAAAAAGCTAGCTCCTGCTGGGATCTCTTTCAATACTGGTAGGGCTGCTGCCTCACCCCAGTTGCCTTTTCCCTTATCTTTACTCCCACTCTTCTGAGTGGGAAAAGAAAAAGTGATTCATTACTCAGGCAGGTGAAGCCTGTGCTGAGAAGCCTGAGGAATTTGTCCAGGTGGTAACATCTTATGCCAGTTACTAGTTCAAAAGCGGGCTTTATGTTGCCATTTCCTTCAGTGATTACCCAAGGAACTGCAGTTCCCTGTCCAACACGTGGCAGTTCTCATATTTCCATAGCGGTGGCTGCTGTAGAAACAAATGGATAGGTGCCAACCCCCATCTGCACAAACGGTCGCCCTAATACTGGTGGGATTTAGCAAAGGACAAAAGCAGTGGGGCGTGTCGCAGCTCTGCGTAATAATTAGTGCTGTACAAGTGTTAAAAAAAGGACCATCTTGTAAGTGTGGCATTTCAGTGGTAAACCAGGATGGACGAGCAGTTTCTCTGCTGTAACCCCGCTTCCGGAGGCGGGGTTGTGCCTGGTATGCTGTGCTAGGTCTGTACACCAGTCAGGGCTGGAGCAAGGAGACCGGCAAGACTGTGTTGATCTGGAACAGGTCCTGCCTGATAGTTTGGATCTTTCTTTCAACATAGTTCAACTTAAAAACCAGGCCGCGTTTCAGGAAATAATTTTAGTCATAAAACTGGGCAGAGTCTATCCACCCATAGTCCCCTGGCATTAGGTCTCTATCATGTGGTAACAAGTATGTTTTAAAAACAGGAGTGCTGCAGTAAAGTGTTACAGTGCAGTGCAATTGGAGCTAACCTTAATCTTTTAACTGGCTGCCACTAGGGCTTCTTGAGTAAGCCCTTCAGTAGCTGAGCTGGGTGCTGACCCAGCCATGCCAGAAGCGATAGTCAGCAAGTTTAAGGGGTGATGTCTACAGAAACAGCGGTCACACCCCTCTCTGCAGTGTTGATCCGTGCCCTGACACACGCTGCTTCATTCAGGACTTCCCCTGAGGATCATTGTGAAAGCCTTTCATGCTGAGACTCTCCCTTTGGGGCACGCAAGGAAACTGGCAGCTGAAGGCACACAGGGAAACTTGCTGTCTAACCGTATTAGCCCTAAAGAGGCTGGAGAAAGGGTTTTCCTTTGCTTTTGTGTCACCCCTTGTCTGAGTTGCAATGAAACAATGCACCTGGGCATTGTCCTTGGGTTACTGCAATCAAAAGCAGATAGTCATCATGCCTTCTCAAAGCCTTAGAGCACATAAAGGCTGGCCCCTGCTCACTACATATTAGACTAGAGGCAGGTTAAGGAGTCTGTCCTTGACTTTACTTTTAGCAACCTACCTCCACTGTGTCTAGATCCTTTCTATGAAGCTCTAAAGTGAAAATAAATGTCTCGTAGCTTCTCTCCACAGGTACAGCCTATCTCTCTAGTACCAGGGTAAAGCTTGGCAGGGCAGCAGATGCCTTCCAAGGGCTTGATCACAACTTGAGCTCTACTTTCTCAGGAACAAAAAATTTTCCTTTTCTTCCCTTCAAACCCCTCCAAATATGCTTTCTCAAGAAATGCAGGGTACTTTGGACTAAAACAAAACCATCCCTCTGTCATCCCACCAAAACAGAGCAGTAATAAATAAGTCTTCCCCCACCAGGGAATGATCAAAGTACAAAGTCTCTGTGATAGAGATTAGCCAGGTTTCTTGATGTACTAAGTGTTCAGGTACAACAATAGCTATACAAGGAATCCTACAAAACAGGATTAGTTTTTAAATACTGTATATATAAGTAAGTCAGGGTTTGATTTTTAAGTGCAAAGAATTTATGAAAAAAAAAGTCGTCTTTCATTCTTTATAAATATTGTCATTTTCCACCACCTTCTCTTTCTGCTTTTCTTTATCGCTTCCCCCCCTTCCTGCTTTTCTTTATCGCTTCCCCCCCTTCCTGCTCCTGCTTCTTTACTCTTTTCTTGATGTCTCTTTGCCAGGCATATGGTAGGAGCAGAGGCACTTTCCCAGTTTCTCCAGAGAGCAGCCCGGTCTTGTCTGTAGTTTAGTTATCTCTGTGGTAGGGCTGTTCTTGCTACTTCTGAGTCTGCTAGCTTTATCTCTCATGCCCAGGGCCATGATTTGGTTGACTTCTCTCCCCTCCTTTTTTTCTCCTCTGCTCCGTGTGCTTCCCAAGATGTCTATCACCCAGAGCTGGAACTGAGCTGCCTGTACAAGACAGGGTCTGTTGCAATCCCTTCTTAGATTTCATGGAGTAAATTTATCAAGCCTGCAGAGAGGTCTGCTTTCATGTACTCAAGTGCTGTGTTGAAAGGCACTGGCAGTGAAGGAAATTAGGTACCTTCCCCCCTTCCCTTGTCAAAGTCCATTTGCTGTGGTGTGTAGAAAAAGCGTCACTTAGTTACTGCATCTGTGTAACAGCTTCCCCTGGCAGATTGCTGGATGGTGGCTCGCAGGAGATCAGCAGGAGCTGACGGGGAAGAGCTAGAAAACATAGGAACAAATCTGCTGGGGGGCAGGGAGAGAAGAGATCTTTCCTTTTCCCCGCACAAGCAGCACGGCAGAATTGCTTAAGTACCAACTTGGAGACCATGGCTGCCTTCAAGTATGACAAAATGGTGTGATCCATGGCTTAGCAGAGTTGTGTTTGGCACCACGTTGTTTGATTGTTTGTTTCTCCTGGACTAAAGAGGAATTGCCAGCTAACAAGACATGGTTTGCTCTCAGCCTGAAACCGCAGTTAGAACCAGCCCTCCTTCCCCCAGTGTGTACCAACCCAGCTCCTTGCAGGCAGAGCTCCTGTGGGGCAGGGTCCGTGTTCCTGTTTAACACCCAGAGCAGCATTTGCCACTTCAAGTGCATCCATGTGAAAATTCACCAGAATATTAGTGCAGCAAACAGCTGTGGAGAAACATTCCTTTTCCCTTGCTTTATTTTACCTACCTTTTACCTTAGCCTGTACCAGCTTGAAAGCAAGAAGGTGTTTGTTTGCAACACCAGATTTATCCAGTAAGGCCACTCCATCTTCCTCACTTAAGAAAGAACAAACACCAGACGAACAATTCTTTGCACTATTTCCACTTTAAGGGTGCGAGGCTCATTTTGAAAGATACCGAGCTGCTGTAGCTCTGAATTAGAGCTTGCAGTGATTTGCCAGGCTTTGTTCTTGGAGATAGAGGTGAATTATTTCCAGAGCACATCTAATGGTAAGTCTTGATTTGTTCCCGTCACAGCCAGGGCTTAGGAACCCTACAGTGCCCTTGAGGCATGGGTCATGGAGCTACAGAAAGTGCTTCTGGAAAATATGGTCCGGTGAACACTGTACTATTGGCTTTGGGGGGTTGTGTAGGATTGTTCTTAACTCAGGGGAACTTGCCACTGTTTTGCCTGAAATCTGAAGAGTAGACTAAGGGGAGATGCCCTGCCAGCTGCCACAACTGATAAAAGCTTACACGAACAAAACCATGTATTTAGCTTTTTCTCTGTCGCTGCCTTTCCTTGATTCAAAGTCTGCATCCAAATGTCCCTCCATCTGTTTTTCTAAGGATTTATACATACCAGTTTGGTTTCTTCAGTGTCTGCATTCATGGCATTAAAATAAAGCACTGTAGCAAAGAATACAACTGAAGTGCCTACGGGGCCTCTCTTGATCCCGTATTAAAGCCCATTTCCCATAAAAGGGAATCCCCAAGAAAAAAATCCCGCTCTGTAGCACCCTGGAAAACATGGAAGGTGTCTCCTTCCTTTCTTCTGAGCCATCCCTGGCAAGTGGTGATGCAGAGTGCTGACGCTGCGTGCAGGGCCCAGGGTCCCTGGGGCATCCGCAGAGGGCTGACTCTGCAGCGTGACTGAGATAACACAGGGGTGCGTTTCCAAGCCCGCGTGATCTGTAACAGGCAGCCTGTGCAGTTGCAGTTTTTGATAAGGCTGAGCCGTACCCATGCAGGATTTAAGCAGGGCAGCTGACACAGTCAGTTTCCCGCTACAGAAAAAGCTCTGGTTGATCTGGGTTTAAAAGTGACTCCTTTCATCTCTTAAATTACCGTAAATATATTTAGGAGGGGAGCATAAAACAAAACAGTGTTGACCAGAGTGTTCTTGTACACCTTGTATGTCTGTGTAATCCAGTAAGAAAGACCTGTAAGTCTAAGGTGGTGGGGTCTTTGTTGGTTTTTTTTTCCTTCTTCTTCCATAGCAGACTTAAAATAAAGGCTGTGCTTTTTTTATATAGACTGTTGGAAGAGAAATCTTGCTCCATTTGATAGACTTCCTGGTGACCAGCTACAGACGTGACCCAGTTATTACTCGCTTACTCAATAATACCCGGATTCATATCATGCCAACAATGAATCCTGATGGATTTGAAGCTACAAAAGTGCCTGATTGTTCCTACTCCCAAGGAAGGTAATAGTGGCTTAGGAGGGTGGGAGTAGGTAAAGGAAATGGGTGGGGAGTAACGATCAGAGAAAGCCAAGAGACTGAATCATACTTGGTGGAGAGGACAGCCTAGAGAATGTTTGGGCTAATTTTGGCCTGTGCTGCTCTGAAGACACACTGTTACGGCATAGAGTTTTTGGAAGACTGAGTCAGACTGGTATTTATACGTGGTGCAGCTAAAGAAAATTGGGCAGAAGGGTGTAATGACCTAAGCTTTTAGTCAGGAGACCCAGATTGCAAATAGAAGCACAATTACCTATTTATACCTTTAGGGTATTACAAAAAAAAAAAAACAAAAAAAAAAAACAACCCCCAAAAAAAGGAAAACTCCACCCCCAGGGATCTATTTCAACTGGAAAATTCAGTAACCCTTCTTAATGAGAAAAAGGTGTGTCTAAGCTTGTTGAAGGGACTTCTAGAAATGTGTTTAAAGATCATGTTGAATGCAGATTTAGTAGGAGGGCTGAGTTACACAAGCAGAGCTACCTAGAATAGGTGCAATGCTAATAGTAGCGCTAGGGAAAAAAAATGCTTATGTAGAAGAAAATGTAACTTAGCATTGCATCCTGTGCTATTTTTGCATTCTTCAATGTAACTGTTGCAGAGACCAAAAAGGGAAGGAAAAGTTTAACAAGCTAGAAGAGGGAAGAAGAGGAGTGAGAGAGAGAATGGGAAGAAATGCCAAAGGGACAAAGTTGGAATGTGCAGAGAAAGCAAACTCATGAGCTAGAAGTTCTCTTGGATCACTGGCCATGGCAACGTTGGAAGCAAGTGAAAAGGTAGTTTAGGTAGTTTAGTTCTCTAGGTGACCGGTGTAGGCCCTCCTTTTTATTAGGAAAGAAATTTACTCCTCAGCAAAGAGATAGGACTTTTATGGAGGGTGGCATTTTTTATCCCCTTGCTGTCAAATACACAGTTTAACTGAATTTAAAAATGAATACAGCTGAGGCTAAATGCCCTCTCTACTCCTGTACGGACCTGTCCGAGTGAAAAAGGCAGAAAGCATTTGCACAGGCTGGACCTTCAGGTACAGAGAAAAGAGAATACGTTCTGTGTTCGAGTAAAATTTTTTGCTCTATGTCCAGAGTAACAGCAGTACAAGGGACACAGCCATCCAGTAGTTACCTTGGTCTTCTACACAAGTGGGAAAAACACACAGAGAAGGACAACATCCTCCTTAACTGGCCTAGCTTTTTCTCACTCACCCCTGTGTAGGTGTGTGCATGCTATATGCATCTTTAATATTTATCACTGTTTCCATGTGAAATTCAATAGAAGAATTGGTTTATTGTGCCCTATGAAAATTCCAGTGCTGCCAGAAAGCAAACTAAAGCCCATCTTCTTCATGCTTGAGAAGATTCGCAACGGTCATCTTGCCCGTGTTCTGAAGACAGCAGCATGCTGCTCACCTTGACTGCTGGGAGGCTGGTCTTGTCAAGTGTCTACAGGCGAAACAGTAACGGGAACGTCTTCTCTCTTTCTAAGGTACAATAAGAATGGAGAAGACCTGAACAGAAATTTTCCTGATGCCTTTGAGAATAACAACGCCAGCATTCAGCCAGAGACTCAAGCAGTAATGAACTGGATAAAAAATGAAACGTTTGTTCTTTCAGCAAACTTGCATGGGGGTGCCTTGGTTGCCAGTTACACCTTTGATAATGGTAACTCAGGTAAGCGAGTAACAAACTCTCTTCTCACAACCGGCTCCATTTAGGAACACGAGCTGTACTGAAGCAAAATTTATAAGGATTTCTGCAAGGTTTCTCTGGCTTCTGAGCTGGGATGGGCAGACTTTAATAAACCCTATCAAAAGTCACTGCCTGGTATGGGTGTCTGGGAGGTGTTTGTGCTGTATGTCAGCCAGCACAGTGTGTTTGACCAGTAAGGAGATGTACATGACCTCTATCTTTTATCTGTAGTTACAGGCTCTTCCAAAGGCTATAGCAGGTCTCCAGATGATGATGTCTTTATTCATCTGGCAAAAACCTATTCTTTCAACCATGCCAGCATGTACAAAGGGACTGGGTGTGACAACAGACAAACCTTTCCAGAAGGTATCACCAATGGGTATTCTTGGTACCAGCTGGAAGGTAAGAACATCAGTTCAGACACATTGTTCTCACTTTCTCCTGCCTTCTTTGATGATGAAAGGACTGTGATTTTGCCCAGAGCAGAGGGCTGAGTAAGCCAGCACATTCATGTGGATTCTCTGAGCAGGACCTGAGTGTTTGCAGACTCTTCCAGTCAGCAGTTACACATGTGAATGAAGCAGTCTCTGCTCTCCAGCTGCTTCCGTGCCCTTTCTTAAGGTCCACTTATCTATATAGATTACACAAACTCACACACGCTGCTGTTGGCACCAAGGTCTTGTCCTTCCAGAAAGAAAACCAATCTTGTGTTCATATACCATCCTTTTTTTTTCTTTATGTTTGATTACTGTGTATGTTTTCATGACTGTTTACATGTTGCCATATAGAACACAGGTGCTGTGTACTGTGGCACTGCGTGTTGCTTCCACAGGCTGAATTCAAAGCCTTACAAGGCTCTCGGGATGGCTCTGGCAGTGGCAGACTCTATGCCAGCTTGTGCATCTATCTGCCCCTATTTTGTTGGGAGCACTTGAATGAATTTAAGTGAAAGACTCACCCTTCCTCAGCCATAATAGTTGTCGTTCCTGAAATGCCACTGTGCTTTAGAAAAACAACACTCTGTATAACCAGAGTAATTAAGCTGGTTTTCTACAGGATGCAGTAAATACAAGCGTGGCATAGAGGAATAATTTATCTGGTCTGTTTTTTCATGGGTGTGATGCAAGTACCAACATTTTAACTCTCCTGTTTTTCTTCTAGCTTTAATTTGGTGCTTCTTTGCAGCTGAACACTTTGTTTGATTTCATTTTTAAGGTGGAATGCAAGATTACAATTATATCTGGGGACAATGTTTTGAAATTACGTTGGAGCTATCGTGCTGTAAATACCCTCCAGAGGACCAGCTGGAAAAGTTCTGGAGAGACAACAAAGCTGCTCTGATCGAATACATAAAACAAGTGCACCTAGGTGGGTATGCAAATGGGGAAGGGAGCCAAAACTGAGGCCAGGACGGTGGGAAAAGTGGGATCTCTTCATCAGTCTAGATAAATGTCAGAGTTCACGTGTGAACTTGGGAGCTATTGCTTCTGAATAGCAAGAGCTACAAGGCCAGAGATGGGTAAGAAAGAACTTTCAGGTGTGTCAGGTGTGGCACAACAGGCACTACTACAGCCATGCGAGGGGCTTAAAATGCACTGAGCAGGAGCACGGGACAGGCCTTTGGGGCCATCTTACTGTAGTCCCTCTCAGGGAGCCTGCTTTTCTGAGCAGCTTCCGGGCAATCCTTTATTTCAGAGGTCTCTAAATCTATATGTGCATGTGCACAATGTTTCATGGGTCTTTGCTGCTTGGAATTTGTATTTTTGTAAGGCTCTTCTAGGTGTGATCTTGACTTCCCAGTTGGAAGAGAGCTACTGCTTAGTGAAGCAGTGATATTTCAGAATGGGTTGAGGGGTTTGCACAAATCTGTTGCTTACCTTGCATTTGGTCTGACTGCTGTTTTATCTCTGCTCAGTGCCAGTGCTGCCTTCGTGATGGTATGTGAGAATTTAGGGAAACTATGTCAGCACCCATGGTTGGTATTCTGCCACTGGAAAGCACTAGATAAGAGGCTGACTTATTTAAAGTAATTTTTAAACTCCAAACCAGTACTGAAGATAGAAGCTCTTCAGTCAAAGACACATATGAGATTTAGAAGCAGAGGTTACAGTGCTGCTTTCTAAGTTAACGCAAGGGTGAGCTATTGACAACAACAAAGGATTTTCTATTTTAACTCACTCCAGTGAAACAAAAGTGACTTATTATCAGATGTGCTCAAAATCAGTGAAATAGCCTTTGAGTGTATCCAGCAACAAATAGTATGAATAGAAGGAGGCTCACTCCTGTTACAGGTTGTGATCTTTCTCTCCTCTCCCTTTTTTGTAGGTATCAAAGGCCAAGTTACTGATAAGAATGGGAATCCTATTCCGAATGCCATTGTGGAAGCCCAAGGAAGGCCTCACGTCTGCCCCTACAGAACTAATGAGCAAGGGGAGTACTTTCTTCTCCTTCTGCCGGGGACATATGTCATCAATGTAAGTGTGCAGCTTTACTCAATTGTTGTTTCTAGTTGCATTGAGTTGCTGAGCACAGTGATAGCACATTTGTATAGATCAATGAGCTGAACCTGCTCAAGTGGTATACAGACGCTCTAAAGATTCTTCAGCATATTTAAAAGAAACCAGAATCTTAAAACACGAGTCAGCAGAAAGGAAATTTTTGGATACAGTAAGATCTCGAGCTCCTAGAATGTCTAGAGATAAAGCACTTATCTGACTTGGATGGTGGAGCCAGCTGGGATGAGCAGCTGGACCACAGAGACATCAGCTTGAGGTGTTAGAAACAAACCACAGAGCTCTTGAAGTGCGAGGAGGTGGAGGTTGGGAACCCCGTAGCCCCAGGCAGCGATGGGCTGACACTGCCATCAGCAACAGTTATTTCCTTGGGTTGAAAGGGCTTCTCGGTGGAGGTTGGCAGTAGCTGGTATCAGAAAACATCTACACTGTGTAGGCTCTGCCTGCTGCCAGCCATGAGCTTGTGCCTAATATTATAAATAAATAGTCTGCTATTGTTTTTATGTCATTTCGGGGGGTAGACTTATTGCTAGAACATGAAAACTTTACTCTTTTCTCACTCCATGTTCTAAAGCTTTAAATGTTCAGAGAAACATTTTTCTACAACTTTCTAAAACATACGTTTTTCCTGTACCTTGAATGTGTAAATAAGCACTTTAGACAATGATCATTTCACAGCTGAAGTCAACCTTTCAAACCAAGTGAGAAAGCTTTCCTGTTTGCTCCTAGGCTACGGTACCAGGATTTAAATCCCTGCTGAAGAAGGTGGAAATACCTGACAATACTGGTAACTTCAGCGCGGTGAAACACGACTTCTCTTTCCCCGAAGTCTCCCTCAAAACAAAAGCTGCTTCATGTCCCAAAACTCCCCTCTACCAAGAGGTTGAACGGGCTTCGGCTGCAGTAAAACCAACTCTACATATCTTGGTTTTACTGACCGTTATGCTTGTAATTTTCCAATAAAATCAGGAATGACAGGGACACGGTGAGGCAGAATCTTCCTGCACAAATGTGGCTTTTTGGACGAGGAATTGTACATGCAAAAGAATGTATGTTTTTATAAACCACATCTCAGATTTACTATCAAGTCTATTCTATTTTGTAAAATACTGGCTCGACAATCAAATGTTTTACTTTAATTATAATAGACTATCCTATTTTTCTACCTGAATATTTTACTCTAAATAAATTCTGTACAGCCTAGGGAGAGAACCATAGAATTTTGATGCGGAAAAGTACAAATACATTCTGAAGAATTTGCTCATGTTCAAAAAAGTCAAGGATTGTACCACAAATGTTTCATGCAAGCTCAGGTTCCTCGTTGAACCAACCACTCACCTGCTGTACAACTGTAAACAATTAGCTCAACTGATTTCTCATAATAAAGCCACTGCTATAAATGAGGGATGGCATTTTTACGCACGCTTTCTTACCTGGACAGATGAGACTTCTCAGGGCTGAAATAAGGTAAAGACCAGTAACACAAGAAGATGGAAATTACGTCTAAGTATGTGCCAAAGGGCCACGGCACTAGAAGCTTGATGATAACCTGTGCCATTAGTCAGGTCTCTGGAAACAGTGTTTCCCTAAGTCCCAATGACTGGAAAACCACATGGGACCAGTCACTGGCAGCTTTAGACTGTTGCTGCTGTCCATTTTGTACTGAATTTGGTATGCAACAGAACCATGTACGACTCAAATCTTTTTAATCGGAGTTGTTTTAGCACTGTTTTTGGAGAGTTTAAGTCTGTTTCACAGCCCTGTTACCACATTTGGCCCATGCCTAACCCCCAGGGCCAGAGCCTGTTACAGAGGCTGGTTTCAGGGATGGCTGAACTCCCTGTGGTGCCCTGGCTGGGCTCTACCACCTGCAGAACTAGCACATTCCTTCTGCCTGGCCAGTTGCAAGTCATTTTCAGGGCCCTTTGAAGCTGTCCAATAAACACAGATGTGATAAAGAAAAACCAGTTAGTACTCTCTCCTGTGTTATTTTACAACTTTATCTGAGAGTCGTTTTTCAGTAACCAGCAAAGATTATCTTTGGAAACATCAATCTTTTCCTGTATACTGTAAATAAAAATATGTAGGAATACAGTTAATATTTTTATGTCCTTTTTAAATGTACCATGTTTACTGACACAGTACTCCTGCCTGTCACAACAGCTATGGAGCTAATTGTCTGCAAGCTGGCTACATTCTGGGTAGCCTTTGAACCTGCAAACACACTTTAGAAATTGAAATAACAATGTTGGTGTGAAATGAGGCTGGGGGTGCAAGATACTGGTTTTTTTTTAATGTTTTCATGATAAACATTCGAATTCTCTACCTTTTCTCCCCATCTTAACTGCTGTGTTTTCTCCCCCTCTTAACTGCTGTGGATTATTTACCAGCTGGGAAGTAAATAATTATCCCCTAATCCCACCTATGATACTTGGTTCCAATTCTGCCACAACAAACTAGAGACCCCTTGAGTAGAAAATCCCCCAAAAGCATGAAATGTGTGAGAGGACGGTGGCCCAGAAGCTGAGGGCAGAAAGAGCCTGTGTGCTGGCTCACAGAATTAAACATCTGTACGAAAACCAAGTAGCACAACATCTAACAACCCAGTCAAGGACACGAAAAAAAGAGCACCAAAGATCATATAAACAAATCTTTATTTAAAGCTCTTAAACACAACATAATATTTAGCTTCCTCAGAAAAGGAAAACCTGAAAACCGGAAGAGAAATGCAATACCCATAATTCTTCTCGTAAATGGATCTATACTCTGTGCTGTTGAAGTGGATATGTGTATTTTAATAGTTACTGGCTGTGGTAGTACACACAGTGGGTATCTAGAAGGTACACACCATGAGAAATTCTTGAAAGCATATTCAACTAGGAGGAGTGGCAAAATTGCAGTTATTTAAGTTCACTATAAACCGGCCTGTTTAACAGTCATTCCAGCTATGTCTAGTCAGAAAACAAAGTAAGATTCTGCTTTTGGGAAAGCTATTTGGTATTTTAGGTATTACGTAATCACCACGTTGACAGCCATTAATTTAGCTCAAAAGCAAGAACTGTCCTTTAAAAATCAGGCTGTTAATTTAAAGTAACATCTACTCAAAAGAGGAGAGACAATACCTTTTTAAGAGCCACCAACCAATTTTACATGTGAGAGAGATAGAGATATATATATGTACACACTACGGAGAGGCATTCACTCAAAAGCTTTCAGTGCATCTGTGCTAAATAAAAAGTACACATTAGGTAAAAGCAACAACTTTTTCACGTTCACTAAGTGTAACCCATTGTTACAGCATACCTTAAGCCCAGGTTTTGGGGGTCTTGGGTTTGTTTTTACTTTACATTGCTGGCACAACCTTTAAACAAGTAACTCAAGACAAGAGTGACTGGGGTCTGACCGTGTGGAAGCTCAGCCAGTCAGGCAGGAGATGTCCTGTCAGCCAGGAGAGCTGACGTCCCAGTGCAGCACTGGCCTACGGAAGCTGGATGTACCATAACAAGAGTACAAACACACTACATAATGTGCTTTAGGAAGTCCACAGGTGACCCTACAGACACTGGAAGCCTGCTTCCACCTGCCAGCACCGAGTGACCAAGATTGCTCAGCTGCCACCAGTCCCCTACACGTGTTCCATGCTCCTTCCCACGGGGAAGCACCACAACAGCAAATGGCCCCTTCTAGGCTGAGTGTTGCACAACAAAATGTTGTGCCTTCCAAGGTTAACTGCTGCCCCACCATACGCATGGCAAGGTGAAAAGCTGAATAAATTAATTGCTTTATGTTACAAAACTCTGCTTCTCGAGTCATGCTCTAACACAACAGAAGCTTTAGCTTAAGATGGGGAAGAGAAGTTCTTCACCCCTATATTAATCTTATTCATTTCAGTTAATTCAGTTTCATTACCCTTCTAATAATTTTCTCATCTCTCTTTTATAAGAACACAAGTTTCTGAAACAATTATTAACGGTGTCTGTAAGAATGAGGAATTGTTTTTCCCTTACATTAGTCTTGTAACAGGAAAAATCTGCCCAAAGCCTTGCACGTGGCTTCATACCCACATTAGGTATTTCAGAGACAGTGACATTTAAACAAATTTACAGCAAAAAGAACTCAGTGATAAAAATTGTATCATGCTGTTAGGATAAATATAACACTTTTTATCGATTAAAGTTCTGTAGCACTTTCACTTTTCCGAAATGAACCTGCCAACTGCACATGGTACATTTCTTTCAGTGTGCTGGTCAGTAACACTGGAACAGCATTCCAGGGGTGCTGCGAAACAAAAAGCACGGTCTTTGCAGTGCGAATGTTCAGTATCATCAGCAATCCCGCTGCTTTTGTTTCAGCTGTGCAAGTTTTTTAAAGGACAAAAGCAGTGGACTTCATAACTAATAAATCCTGAAGTGAAGGCTCCGTACTAAAGGTTCTCAAAAATGTTAGTATTCGACATGTCAAGCCTCTCTGAGAAAGGTCAAGACACCAAAACGAAGCAATTCTGCCACCTGCCTTGAGCACTTCACCTTGCACTTTGCTTTCTTGGGGCGAAAGCTGAATTTCTGTTCTAATAAATAGCTAGATAGTGAAAAAGTCCTATTTAATCAATGACTGTACTTTATAAAAAAGAACAGATGCGAGTTCTTGTAGCATTTGTACATAACTATTGTCTACCTGAAGTGAACAAAGGAACAACCTAAGACAATTATTGAAAATTGCGTACTGTCACATTCTGTGAGGATCTGATCATCCCTTCAGCTGTCCTGGTCACAGTGTCAAAGGCAAAAGCCATTACCACCCATTGCAAATTAACTTTGAAACCTCTTGCCACATCTTCCAGACCATGACCTCCGATGTTGCCAGCATCAGGAAGCAGTCAGCTCCCTGGCAAAAGCATTCCGAAGGAAAACAAACACCATCACAACATTTTCACTCTGATAAAGTTGTACCACATCCATTTAAGAGATAGTGTCCAGGTTCAACGCGGAAGTTTTAAGGGAAGGAAAAGATAAAACAAAGCCATAAATCTTCCTATATCCTTCTTAACCTGAATATAGACTGAATATTTCTTTTTATTTTCATGCTACAATTTCTTAAATATTTTTCTCATGGCTGTGATTTACTAAGTATGCATATTTATGTATCTACATACGTACCAACAGACTAATTCAATAAATTAGAGCTCAAAACACTAACCGTAAGCACAAGAATATTTACAAGCTGCAATAAATTAAAGGTTAAAATATGTGTGATCTTAAATAAGGATCTCCAAGACCTCACCATAGAATTTTGCTGATTTCTGTACCACTACCTAAGGCCAGAAATGTGTTTACAGGCTGGAAAGAACAGGGTGATGAAGAGCAGGATGGTCACCACCTACCCAACCTGTGCCAAGCACAGGCTGGGGTGACAGCTGGCAGCAAACCCAAAGATTTCAGCCTTTCAGGCCAAGAGCCCACCCTGGGCCGGGGCAGCAGCGCTGGGTCACACACCCCGCACGCCCCAGGCACACGCCTGCCAGCCAGCATCTGTAGGGACTGCAGTAAGACACCGACACCCATCCCTCCCCTATTGGTATGGCATGCTTTGAGGGGGGAACCCCAAACAAACCAAAGCCTAAAGTTTTAAGTAAAAGTCATTAAGAATAATATTAAGCCAGAAAAATATAATCCAAAACAGAAATTCACTCTGACACAGTAGTTTGGCCAGAGATGCAGAAATCAGAATTATCCATTTCCTCTGCATTGTATGGAGTGGAGGGTATTCCCAGGGCTATTCAGCACAACAGAAGACATGCTAGGGAAATATGGGTTTAGATGATAAAAGGGAAAACCACTGAGAGCGTACAGCAGAATCAATCTTTTGCTAGAACGGAAAACGTTACTGGAAGATTAAATTGGTTTTGAAGAAAAGTCCCAAGGCCGAGTGATCATCATCACAAATCATCACTCTGACCATATGTGCCTTTTTGAGAGCTAAATCTTTTATTTTTAATTATTTTTTTTTTTAAATTTTAAATATGGAGATCATTTCAGGAGATTGATTGGAAGGGAATACCAAGAGCAGGATAGTACAATTTGTCCCAGCAGGAGCTAGGCAAGAATGTCTGCTGTCCCGTAGAACTGCAGTCACACAGCCAGCAGTGTGACTGACTGTAGAGAAGGTATCACCCTGATAAAGTGGAAGACACAGAAGGCAATGTAATGGACAAAGTACAATCCCTGTGTTACCGATGCTTGAGTACAGGCGCCCACAATTCTCTCTCAGCTGCAGATGCCAGACCCCTCTACGACCACTGTTTGGTTCTGACCTGCAAGTGCAACACAAGAGCCTCTGGCAAGCTTCACTGGACTTAAATTTATCAAACCAAAAATAAATAGGAAGCAGTGTGAATTAAGGCAGGTAGCCATTTATTAGAAGCATCACTACTTGAAGAATTTAAACATCTGCCCAAAGGACTTCTTGACCTTGGGATGAAGGATTATCAAATCCCATGAAACTCATGGAAGGGTTCTACTGACCAAAGAACTTCCAACTACCTGCTGTCACTTCACAACTTGCAAGGGGCAAACAATTTGCAAGGAAGAATTTGAAGAAACTGGGTTTATTTAGTTTAGTTAAAAAATGTATTATGGTAAAACTTCAGAGATAGCAGTATCTTTTAGTAGTATTTTTCAAAAATTAGCTCAAATGTATGAACAAAACATGACTGATGCCAGTAATTCAGTCTCCACCTATGAAGATATTTCTTTGCAGGCAAGTAACAACCAAGAGTTGAACAAGTCTCTCTTGAACAGCTTTCTGTCCTTTTCCTAAGTACTGCCTCGTCTTGCAGGCATTTACAAACACTTTATACTACAGTAACTATTTTAGCTCTGACGCAAATGTAATTATAGCAGCTGAAGTCCTTGCTCTAGCACACAGCCATCAACTTTTATCACAGAATCATAGAATGTTTGGGGTTGGAAGGGTCTTTTAAAGGTCATCTAGTCCAACCCACCAGTTTTGTACTAGTGGTGTTAAGGAAGCTGTTTCAACCTCAGCCAGCAGGATTGTAACATAGCACAAATCCTACGTTCAGGGTGCATCTCTGTTCCTGGTACTCACCCAACTACTTACTTGTCACTCTCCATTAGGCAGAGAACATAAGAAGAAAAGGTGCTAAAACCATACAATTCTTCCTGTAATCTAGTTTTCCAAAGGAATAAATACACTCACTGGTACAGAAACTCTGTCTGAAGAACAGCTCAAGTGAGTAGCCTAACTTTATCCTGAAGATACCAGAGCTTACAAAAATATACGCAACACAACCTACTCTGAAGACGCCACCAAACCGAACCAGTCAGTAGACTTCTTAATAAAGCAACCAATTAGCTTCACAAGAAGGTTTTGACAAAGTACAGTGAGGAGGGGAGCTGAAAGTAGTAAAGGAACGACATGTCCAATGAGACCAATTTGACACCTTGCAACAGATTTTCAGAATTCTTGGGATAAAACCAGTGTAAGTTGAAAAGGCTACTGAATTTAAAGATTATCTATGTGAACTAGGACTACACAGCTTACTTGTTTCTGGAGATGGACTGTTTTCTCCCCCTTATTATTTTTATTGAAGCAAATGTAGTGACCAAGCTCATGCTATACTGCTGAAGTCAAAAACGAGTGCAGAGAAAGACCACGACTGTCCCCTGATACTGCCTGACTTGACATTACATACTACCTCCTTCATTTACCTTGCCTGTTCAAGTCTTCTGTCATGCTGCTGAAAAAATAATCGGCATAGTACAGACCTCCAAACTCACAAAACATTTGAAAAGCTAGCCTCTCAAGGCGTTAAAGAGGGAACTGTATGACTGAGCTTGGATCAAGGACTTCTCAGGACACACAGAGCTCTGAAGTTTAAATGCGCTATGAAAACAAGACACACGGTACCCCTTTCTATTTTCAAAACTTTGCATGTTTTCTGTCGCATCTTCCCCCCCTGCCCTAGAAGATCTCCCCAGGAATTTGGTTACTTGAAAGAATTTAAGTTTTGGGAATGAGGGAGACAAGATTATATTTATTTATTTTATTGACTTATTCAGAGGGTTGTGATTGGGCCTGGTGTATTCACCAAGCAACAGATAATGGAATCTGGACTATCTTCTTAAGAGGAAGAACTCACATCAGTCTTCAACGTCTCACCTCTCATAATCACTGAATTTGGGTGTTTAATGTATTTAATCCAGTAAAACAAATGTCACTAATTTGTATGGAACATAAAACACTTGGGAGAGGCAGGTAGGTCACAGGAATTGGTTATCTCTATCGAGAGGGATTTGAAAGCTTCGAGTTGACTTATAAATATTAGGCTAATCTCTTAACAACCAGTGCATGTATTCCAGCAATTACCTTTCATACCAAATGTAAAGAGACCCAAAATATTTTTTTTTTTCATAAGCATACAAAAATAGTTTCTTACTCTCTTAGCAGTTTGTGGAAGTTTTGCTGCTTTCCAGTCAACATCCACCTAACTAAAATAAGTTAGTACAATCATTTGTATGGGTTGCCTGCACACCGGACAGGGTTTGTTCCTCTTCTTAAGTTTTTTTGCGCAGGTAAAACATGACATGAGGTGTCCCGTTTTGCCATGTACTATGCAGCCATTTTTAGGTCTGCTCTGACATATGACACAGGGCTCTATGCTGGTAACAGGAAGACTGCATTCCATGCTTTCCTCTTTGTCTTGCAGTTCTCTCTTCTCAGGTTCCTTGTAGTCCTCCTGACTGCTACAAAACATGCTGCTCGATGTTGACGGCTGGGAATAATCTTCACTTTCCTGAGACTCGGAAATTTGCACTGCTTTGTCCTCATTCTCCTCCACAGCTGGTTCTTTATCTTCACTCATTTTCATTTTCTTGCAGTCAGGAACATCAAAACCTTCTTCAGACTCTAGAGGGAAGGAACTTTCTAATTTGCTCTTTTCTAATTTATCGCTCTTTTCATCTGGAAGCCAATCCTCACGAAGGGCCCAGCATCTGTGGCAATGTCGTGGAAGCGGAGGATTCATTTCGCTACATTCAGGACACTTCCAATAATCCTTTAGTGAATTAAAGGTTGGAACAGCTTAGGCTACTTGCAATGCTTAAAACTGAAGTAGTCAGAGAATATAAACAATTTATTACCGCCAAAATAATAGTTAAATTGAGCTATCGTCTTCTTTGTCATTTAAAAATTCCATTCAGTGTTTGGCCCCATTTTACAGTTCTACAGTAAAATTTAAGATTTTCTGATTTTTTTTTTCAGTAGTTTGTGAAATAAAGAGGTAGAACAATAATTATGTATTATTTCTCATGCAAAATTGAAGAAACCAGACCACAACAGCCTTCAGAGAACATCATGAAAAACTTCTTTCTGATCAAATGGTCACCGTTCCCATTATTTTCAAGAACAGACTGCTGAAATGGAAACTGCTCAAGACTGAAGGGACATTTAACCAGTGGGATGCTAAGCTGTTGGTGTGCCAAACAGTCGGCTGGGGGCACTCTGCCACAACCAGTAGGACAGAACAGAACACATGGGCCATTCCAAAAAAAAATTAAATAAAAAAGAGTGCCTGAGTTTACTCCACATGCTATGCTGAAAGCAAGCCACTCTAGCATTAGAAATACACCTCATTTTTTAAGGAGACCCATCTTAGAAATCGTCTCCATTGCCCCTATGGCATGCACAACAACAACAGAAACAAACCCAAATCTTATTTACAAGATTCAAAGCACTTTCTGGTTGAGTTCTGTCACATCAGTGACATTGAGAGCTTAGAAGACCAATTTCAATTCCTAAAAAACAACGTACACACATTTTTCCACAGATAAGCAGCACTATGGTTTTCAGTGGTAGCTAGCCCTGTGTTTTGCACACATAGTGAAGCCCCTTAGTCCTAGAGACTGTCAAGGGACTGAACACTGCAGACAGTTTTCAGCAACAGCTTTATTGAAGCTTCAACTGTGAGAAGATACACTGTGATTTAATTCTAAAGGGTGCTTTTTTTCCATGTCTACATACTCTGCCTCAAACCCCTGACTCTCTTCCCACACTTCAAGAATGGTCTCTCAGAATTTAGAAAAAGCCTCAAGATCTTTTAATTTTACAGTACTTGTCCTGAAAGCAGGTTTGCCTTCACATTTGTCTGCTACAATTCCTTCATTCACATTGGACAATACTAGATATTATGATTTATAAGGATAGGTTTTTAAATATATATTACTTTTTTCTGTGTTTTGTGCAAAAAGTCGGATTTAGGCTCCAAATAATTTCCTTCCATTAAGTCAGTGGAAATGTAAGATAGAGAGGCTTGTTTGGTTTTTTTTTAATTAATTAGTAAATTTATGAATTAAAAAAATTTAAAAATAAAAATCAAGGTTCCTTAATAATCACATGTTCAACACTTAAAATATTGTCTTGGTATCTTCAAGCATACAAGAGAAAGTCAATTTAATTCTTTAAAAAAAATAAATCACTGGTAACAATAGAATCAATCTATAATCCTTAATCCGCTCTGCCAGTTCACCCAGTTTATGATGCTTTGCCAGGTAAGTTTTTACTCACAGCTAGAGAAATCTCTGGATCTTCATCAAATGAATCAGCATCACTATCTTCATCTTGGTAAATAGTCAGCTGATAGACCTGGTTTAAAAAAAAAGTATTGATGAAAGTGGCATTCATGTAATATGACATTCAAGTAAAAATCTAATAAGATTTTTAATCTGATAAAAATTTTCTGATAGACTTTTAAACAAATATAATAACTTGTGCATATATGTTAATTTACATTAGCAAGTAACTCCACAAAATCGGATGACTGGTTTGGGGGAAAAGAATTCTGTTTGCATTTTTAACATAGTTGGAAGAAAAATGTAGACTAGACAGAGAGAAGGTACCATTTTCTAGAACAGAGATGGATCCTTCCCCCTCCACTCAGCACTGGTGAAGCCATGCCTGGAGCACTGTCTCCAGCTCTGGGCTCCCCAGTACATAAGAGACAACTACTACTGGAGAGAGTCCAGTAAAAGCACCACTACCACTATTAAAGGACGGGAAGAACTCTCACGTGAGCAAACACCGAGAGAGCCGGTACCATGCAACCAGGAGAAGAGAAGGCTGGGGGGTGGGGAATGTCTTATCAAAGGGTATAAATACCTGAACGGAAGGTGTAAAGAAGGTGGAGTCAGGCTATTTTCAATAATGTCCAACAACAGGACAAAGACAACTGGCACAAATTAAAACACAAGAGGTTCTGTCTGAATGTCAGGAGACAGATTTTTACCGTGAGGGTGACCAAGCACTAGCACAGGTCGCCCTAAGTAGCTGTGGAACCTTAATCCTTGAAGATACTAGAAAATTGTGTGGCCACAGCCTTGGACAATCAGCTCTGTCTCAGCTGGGGGGGCGGTGTGTGCAAAGCATGGCGTGTAGATAAGGTAACTTCCAGTGGTCTCTTCCAACCTCAACTGCTCTGCAATTCTCAACACTGCTGTTGGGAGCAGGTGCACACATCAATCCTTTCTTCCTCCAAATCAGTCTTAAGGTGCAGCTTCACAGCACTATAACATTGTGTACATCAGTACAGTCAGTCCCATTCAGCCTCTCAAATAACACAATCATCTTTTCCTCATGTGAATTCTGTTTCTGGTAGTTACCCAATCTTGCCATGAACTGATTCACCTCTTTCAAGTAATAGAAACCTAACTCAGAAGAAAAATTTACCACTTCATTTCTGACATTCCAGAGATCTAGATCTCTTGAAAATGACAGTAATCACAATTTTATTGTCACCTCTTAATGAAACTTTCTAAAATTGTGTTTCAGCTTCTCTATGAAAGATTTATATTCATGAAGGCAAATGATTCAGAAACATCCCTTTGCAAAGAGTTACCAGGAAAGTTTTCATTCAGTATGAAAACTGTCACCAAAGGTCAACATATTCTTCTATAATTAAAAAAGTAGAAATAGACTGAGGTACACGTGCTGCCACTGACTCCAACAGTCAGTGACTGATGTTAAACAGACAGACTTTTCCAAACTGTCAAGAGTGTGTTTCAGAGCTTGCAGAAAGCCTGAGCACTGTTCCCGTTACTGCCTGGTGAGTGTATAATGGTGACCCAACTGCACAGGCACGTAATTTGATTTAATGAATGACTGGGTGCAGGTTGTGACACAGCACATGCAGTCCTGGAAAAAAGCCTAAAGAATTACTATTTCTTGTTGGAATCTCAACATGAAATATTCCTCTAAGTTTTCTTCCCCCTCTCGCCTCCTCCAAAACAAACAAACAGAACAAACCCAAACCAAAACAAACAAAACAAATAGGTACCTCATCATCTTCATCTGTGAGCTCCTGTCCTTCTTCATTATGGCTATAATCTTCTGAATAAATAGACTCAACTTCAAACTCTACACTGAACTGGTCTGAAACAGAACTGTGGTCAAACCAATCAGAATTGTCACTTAAGGAACTGGCATCAATATCCTGAAAAACAGAGAAAGAAAGAAGACATTCAACCTCGCCAGTCCATACCTGTAGCCATTACTGTTAATACAGCTCACAAGATAAAAAGTTTAATTAGCTATGGAAGAAATGAGACTAGCTGACATTAAACTGAACATCTTTTATGAGACAAATTATAGGTAGGTAAAAAAAAACCAAACAAACCAAAAAAAAAACCCAAAGCCTGTTGTCAGCTCTCTCCTAAGAGGCTGCAGCCAGCTTGAGGACTGCAGCGATTATTTGACAAGGGCTTTCCTAAAAAGTGAAGGAATAGATGCAAGAAGATGCTGTCTTTCAGCTGTGTGTCATTATATCCTCTATTCTAATCAACTGAATTTGAAACAGTGGCTAACAGTTATAACACAGCAAGAGTAAGGGCACAGTATTAGTTCTGTCAATTCACAATACAGATATAATTAGTAATATTGTTAGTTTAGCTCTTCGTGACTTAATCTAACCACAAATAATTTGCCTCAATCTTTGCTGAAAACAATAATTAAAAAAACCCAGGAAAGAGAAAAGGCTTGGAAAATGAGTACAGCGTATCATCAGGGCACTACTATGTTCTGGTACTGAATCTGTACTCAAACTACCAACTACTCTGAATTATGGAATGTCTGTGATTGGTTTTTTTAAACATTCAAAGACCCACTTATTTTAAAACATAAAATACATGAAGCATTTTTTTCAATACTGTGCCAAGCAGTAAGAATCCATTTTTTAAAGGATACTGAAAGTTAATACTTCAAAATTTCACTTCAGCTTTGTCAGCAGATCTATGAAAGACCCCACTCCACCCATACACAGACGTCTCTTTCAGCCCCTTTTCCTTCCTCAGACAACACTGAAGGCACTGCTGCTTTTAATTAAGAACACGATGTTTTCAGATGCATATTTGCACTTGTGGTATCTGCAAAATTTGTACCACAAAAATACGTATTTTGACTTACAGGAATGGAAAGAGAATCTGTCGAGTCACTGCTATTGCTTCTTTCACGGCACAGACCACTGACTACACACCACGAGAGACTTTCGTCAAACGTCAACGAAATGCTGTCTGACTTGTGACGTTTTCTTCTGTCATTATGTAGATCATCTGAAGAATTTTCTTCTGGGCACATTCAAGAATTTTTATTACTCCAAAAACATCTATGCAATGTGCAGTTTTGAATATTCTTAACAGAAGCTTAAAATATCATTTACTTCTATCGGAATTTATGAAAAATAAGTCATTCAATATTATTCTATGGAGAAAAAAAAAGGCACCAAAACCTTATTTTAAAAAGACACATTAACACTGAGAAACATGAAAAGTGTGAAACGTTCCTGAAACAGGTATTTCAGGGGCTTGTTCCATCAAAACAGCTTGTAAATGACAGTCTCCACATGCAGGAAATAAAATAATTGCAAATTTTAAAGCATTTTTACTCTACACATGACAGGTTAAAGCCCTCCCAATTTTAAGAAATACAGTTAGGATTTTAATTGTCCCAGCTCCCTCTACAGTCAGTAGACAGAAAAGCAGTTTCAGAGGGCTTCTGAGTCCACCCAGAATTTGCAGGGAGACAAGCAAAGTAGCTCCCAGGTGATGTGCCTATAAAAGACCTCATAATAAGCAAGGTAAGTTCAGTTTCAAATTTCAGACACCTCAACAAATTTATCAGTTAATAGTTGCACTACATGTAATTGTATTTACCCAACGGGATTTTTGTAACAAACCGTTATGACTTTCACCACACGTTACCAAGAAAAATCTTCAAGGCACACAGTGTAAAAATTGAATTCTGAAAGCATTGCTTTAAGCTGTGATTATGCAACATGCTTGGTTTGAATCCCAAAAGACAATGCTTTTTAAACGCATTATATTTTGAAACAACCACCTACAGCAGCATAAGGAGTAGAAGGACAGCATTTTAGGAGTAAGTCAAAATTCAGCTCCACTGACTTTTAGAGCATTTGGTAAGAAACAATTTTATTTCAAAAGGCATTGCAAAGTCAGTATGTAAGTGCAGTGGAGTGAAAACTCTCCGAGAGGCCTGACAACTTGGTTCAGCAGACCTTGGTACGAGCCTGCTGCCCCCTACAGGTGCCTTTTGCATTCACCCTCTACTGCCCAGCTCTCCCTTGCCTTGCAAAACACACCCTGACAATCCATGAGTCTTCAAGTCTTGAATCTTTCATTGTAAAAGAAAAGAGAACAAAATGCTTGTACATACTTTGAGACTTCTCTTACTTTCCCTTGGTGCTTCTTGGCTCAGCCCCTCTCTTTTCTTTTTTCCGCCCTGAGAGCCCCACCAAATTTGGTGCCCCCAGGCCCAAGGGTTGCTCCTGTCCATCGTTGTCCTCATTTAGTTGTCATGGCTCCATGCTGTACTGATACTGTATCACCACATGGTTTCTATACACTATATAAGCGGCTCCAAAGGAGCCGCTACCATCCCAATTTAACAAGAATAGTGGTTTAAAAGGAAGATTTCCTATAAATTAGAAAAAAAGTGTATATAAAAACACTATATTAAAAGAACTTTTAAAGTTGTAACAAACTAATAAATGGATGCAAAGACAAAAGTTAATAGTCAAACCTACAATAAATAAGCATAACACAGGACCTCACAGGCTCTGGGTCATGCCTAAATATTACAGGCTATGATGTTTAACCGAGACTTTCCATCCCTTCATCAGTTTTTGTTACAACATTAAAACGTTCTTTTAATTTAGTGCAAACCGCTCAGCAACGCAGCACAGTTTTTGGACTGACTAACATAACAGTGGCCTATGATGAACACAAAAAAGTACTACACAAAACGTGAGGAACTGAAAAACGTTCCCACGCAACTGAAGAAAAGGAAGTTCTATGCAGTGACAGGTTGTCACTGCCCAGGTAGTTACAGCCACCAAGTCATGGGGGTAACAGAAGTGATGGAACAAATTAACGTAAGAATTCCACAGAACAGTATTTGAGAACTGTAGAGAACACTTGTACTGAGAAACTTGAAGTTCTTGAGGTTTATGCTGATCAGCTTGTGATTTGCTGATTATCAGGAGAAACATTTCACATTTTGAAAATGTATTTGCCAGTGATTATTGAATAACCACAGTCAAGAGAAAGAGGAGACAAATATGATGCTTAAGTCACCAGACGTTTTTAAAAGTGCTTAATGAATGGCCAGGTACCTAAACATATCCAAATTAATCTCATGTTACTACCAGACCTTTCAGGTCTGTCGCCAGTAGAAATCCAATGAAAACTGAGTTTAGAGAGCAAATGGAACGTAACATTTTGTGGCTGCCTACAGAGGGAACTGAAATGAATTTGACTCCATCAGTCTATTACAAATAAAAGTGTTCTCATCATGAAGACAATGTAACTGATTAAGTCCTGCTGATGTGGAAATGTTTAACAGATCTGTGGAACAAGTTATTCCATCATCTTACTAAGAGTTCTAGAGATCCAAACTGTAACACGACACTGGAGCAATGCAAGGAATCGTGTACTTTTTTCAGACTGAACATTTTGGTTTAGATAAGCAGAGAAACATGGATAGTATTTCTCATCATCTTTCAAAGTCAGTAAGGCAGCAGAATGTACTTTTTTTCCTAAGTGTCCCTGCTACTGAAAGCTCTGCATCATGAATCTGCACATACCAGATTCACTGTGTGTTCTCCTCCTAGAAGATGTCGCTGGTCGGGCCGTCATGTTTGATGAAGTCTGCTTCTCTCCTAACTCTTGCATAGATTCCTGGTTAACAGAAACACCAAGTAAGCCTGAGCATGAATGAGTTAAAAAGCTAGAATCTAAATGCATCTAAACCACTGACATTTGCATGCAAAACTAAATAGGATTTACATATCTGAACAATTTATTAAAAAAAACCACAACAAAAACCACCTTAACGTTTTCTTCTTCAAGATGAAATCTGGCCCCATCCTCAGGTGTGTCAGCAAGTGAAGAGTCTGAAACCAGAACAAAAACAGCACAGCAGAAAAAGTCAAATTCAGGCTCAGAAACATTAGAATAAAAAAAACCAAGGGAGAGAAGTTAACTTTACATAGCATTTACAGAGTACTAAAACAGAACTTTAAATCCAGACATTTTGCAACCATGATAAAAAACAACCCCATTCCTTTGCTTTTCAGGTGTGTGCAGCACTTTCCCTGTAACTTTACTGAAGGGGGAAAGTGGGGAGGAAGAAGAAATCTCAATTACAAATTATCTAAGTTTACTGTAGATGCCTTCAAATAAAAACTGTGCACTAGTTGGCATTCTACAGATATAAAGGAATACGGGCAGGAAATATTTTATGCTTCTTCTCCTCCAAAGTCTATTTTACTAGCTAACATCTACGGGAACACTGAAGTAAAAAGGAATTAAGTAGAAAAGAAATTAACTGTTTTTAATTATATATGCTTACTACCAGACAGACTTATTTTATTGTATCTTTCAAGAAAAGAACTTGACATATAATTTAATACTGCAAGCATAACAATAAGGGATAATAAATAGCATGTTTCCCATCTTCAGCAACTGAACATTTGCCTTTAGGGAGAATCAGAAAAAAAGCATCTTAATATGGATTTAGAAGTAAATTTACAACATGGCTTCCATTGCTTAATTTCTGATTCACTCCCTGAATTAGTCAAAAATTACAGACATATTGAGGATTTCTATACTGCAGGGAAGATGACTGTATGTAGCAATTCTCCATTTATAGAATGGCTACCCACAAAGTTACCATAATGCCACCTTTTTAAGCATACAGACCTTTTAAAGCAGGACTCAGTGTAGCTGAAGGTGACTAGTTCTAAATGTACTCTACATTCAGTTTTGAAAATTAAAATAGAAAACTAACAGAAAGAACAAGAAGTGTTTGCCCTGAATTCTTTGCTGGCACAAGTTCTAGAAGCTATTTTTTTTATATTAGTTTTTTGTTGTTGAGGGTTTTACTTGTAAGAAATACAAGTAAATGACTAATTTTTCAATTTAGCCCTCTTCACGTTCAGCTCTGACTGTGCTTCTTCTGGTTCTAGTCCGACCAAATTACTGAAATGCTGTTCAGATTCTCTTTTTTTTTTTCTCTCTCTCAGAAGAAACAGTGGTTGATTTAATTCACTATTTCAGATTGCTCTGGACAGTAGCCTGTGAAGCCAAATAGCCAGTTATGGAGAGATCAATGTCTCTTATCACTACAAGCAAGGTGCATTAATGTAAGTTACAACATGCAAGTTGTATTTTCCCCTACTATTCCCAAAACAAACGATCCTCACAAACTAGCTTACCTTGTTGATTGATAGCTATCAGATTGCTGGAAATCATTGCATATAGTCTCCTTAGGTGGGGATAAAGAAAGAGATGTTGCAAGTTAGCTACATACAGTTACAAAAGAGAGCTTACCATCTCTGAAGATGTAAAGAGTTTTAAAAGGCCATAAACATTATGTTCTCCACTATTTCACAACCAGACTCTCAGAAAAAAATCCGATTTTACCTGTGTTCTTTTACCGAAAAGCTTGTTACTCCAAATAAATCCCCCAGAAGATCATTTGCACAGTGTACAATATGTTGCTGTTTTTCATCATATAATTGTTTAGACATAATATATTGTCCAAGATAAAATATTACCTGTAAAATAAATGACATACACAGATATTAAATACCCAAGTTATGTTGTTTCAAGTGCAAGAGAAAACACATTAAATTCATTCAGAGGTGTTTTTCTCACTTTGTTTGCCTAAAACTCCCTGAGATGTGATTTTCATCTATCATTCCCCAAGCACTGCTATTCTATTGATCACCAGATAGTTTTGTTCAGATTTTGAGAAACTTGCTAAACACCACCTAACAAGTCATCAGGAGAATAAAAAGAATACATTATCTCAACTTCTTCTAGATATGCTGTGAGCTACACTGTCCCCCATTCACCCCAAACAAAAAAACAATCTATCTGTATTGTGTAATTTACTTTCAGTGATTAAAAGTTCTCACCTCCTTCATAGTAAAAGTGTCCTTTTCTGCACCAGCTGACTTTAACAACTTCAACAATAGTGGTTTTGGTTTAACCTGTATGGGAAAGAAGAAAAATAGCATTCACCAAACAAAACATGTACATAGGTTGGCTTCCTCCTTCTGTATTAATCTGATATACAAACACATACTACATACATATACTACGTTAAATCTATCCACCTTCAAATTTTTTACTTTGCAAAGATCAATTTGAACAAAAAAATAACACTAAGCCAATCATACTAGCTTCTCATACACCGTACCTCTTAGCTCAAACACCAATCTTCCACTAGGTACACACAGGTTGCTCAATTTCACCTACGGGACTCATTTGGTACTTCCCAGTACACAGGGCTGGGTCCTGGGGAATTCAGCTTGACTCTTTTAGTCATTACAGTGACTACCCAAAGCTGGGGGCGGGGGGGGGGGAGGGTAAGAGCAAATGTACCTTTGTCACTGTCTGCCAGGTCCAGAGTGCAGCCATAAAGCAAAACATCTCTTTCCTAGTCTCTTCCTGCAACCGTTTCTAGGGCTGTTGTTTTGCATTTGCCAGCTGGGCTGCTTCACTGATGAAGACTTTCCTTAGCTGGAGTAAGCACACCCTGTCCTTTCCACACTATTTCAATCACTCCTGCCGCTATGCCCTCCCACACACCCACTGTGCCAGCAGAGCTGTATCTGCAGCCAATCTATGGCAATTTCTGAGACAGAAAAGCAAGAAGATAAAAAAAAATTATTCTGGACACAGCGGCGTCCTGGTCCCATTCACTGCACCGTTCCACCAAAAGCTGTGCCAGTACCAAGTCAGGAGATTAGAACGAGCTACGGGAGCTCCCACAACTGCTAGGAAAATGCCTGTAGAGTCACTGACAGTTTCCGGGGCGCTATATTCTAGCACTGCCACTTTAATAATACCATAAGCATTCTAAGAAGAGGCTAATATTTAGCTAATATATTCCCTAAAATAAGAAAAAAATATTGTAAGAAAACATATTATAGTGAAGTGTGAATAAAATACCGTGAGACGAGGAATAAAGGCTAAAGGGAAGGGTCTGGGGGGGAACTCCCTACATTCCATTCCAAGTATTTTGTAAAACCAATGTAAGTTTTAGCACATTGACAAGAGATCAGTTGCAAGCATCACACAAATGAAAACAAGAAAGAAGCCTGTGGACAAAGTTAGATGTGTATTCACCCCTTCCTAAGTGCTGAATTATTTAAAGCATGCGGCATGAATTAACAGTTTCATAAGTTACTGTTTGCTTCCTTTATTAAGCTAAGGACAGCTGAGCATGACACACAGTTTCAGATCTCTGCATCCCCAACTAGATCCATGGGTTCAGCACAGTAAACTCTCTGGTCCTCTTGCCCTGACTCCTGCAAGAATGAAGTTCTGCCACGCAGAACTGACAGCAGACGGTACCATCGCATGAGGACTTTTTAAATAAAAAAAATTAAAAATAAAAAATCACATTGGAACAGCCTGCTGTTTGTTACTTAGATTTTCTGAAGGTCTGCTATTAAGTCTACACTTGTAAGATTACCCTTCTCCAAAAACTAATCCAGTTCAACCGCCATTGTACACATGCTGTTTTTAACTCACATATAACACACAGGCTTCCATCCTCAGGAAAACTTCTGTAGAAAGCCAGGACAGCAGAACTGTCACTGTGTCTTAGATAAGCCTGGATGTGCAAAGCACAAACGAAGACTCTTCCTACAACTTGCTTATGAATTCCAAAAGAAAATACAGTGAAAATGCTAAATTTGAATACCTTCAGTTGTAACGACAAGATGTACATTTTGTACAACGGAAATCTTCCAAAACTCTTGTTAACAATTTCCACCACAAAATACTTACGACCAAACTGGAGCATAAGATCCTTTTTATTAAAACAACCTGACCATCAATGGTCTCCAGGAACCGGAGTCTAGACCTAAGCCATCACCCTCAACTCCCAACTACTGACGAGGAAGATTTGCCTCACAGTAATACACGATCAAAAAGGAACCATCTTCACCGGATTTCCTGGCTCTTCTCCAACCATCGCTCACTGAGCAAAGCGCCCCTTCTGAATTAGCAGATAAGAACTCTGCAAAACACATCAAAAATTCGCGCGTCCAACAGTTACTGACCAGCGCCTCTTGCTCCGACGCGGTGACTGAAGAGGCATCCGTAAGGGAGGACATCTTGGTATTGCACATTTGCCTGAAATTAAGAAGAGAACAACTTCAAAACGTGGGACGCCGCCACACAACCCGAGGTTCCCTCCCCCCACAGCCAGAGGCATCCCGGGTCAGGGGGCAGCGCGGCGCTC
>WTSP01004938.1:34386-65037 GCA_025331215.1 Actenoides lindsayi | reverse complement strand
GGAAAAAAGGAAGACCTGGGAAACTACAGGCCAGTCAGTCCCACCTCTGTACCTGGCAAAATCATGGAGCAGATCCTCCTGAAGGCTCTGCTAAGGCACATGGACAATGAGGAGGTGATTGGTGGCAAACTGCACCTGACAAATTCGTTGGCCTTTTACGATGCAGTTACAGCATCAGTGGATAAGGGAAGAACAATTGATGTCATCTACCTGGACTTGTGCAAAGTGTTCAACGCTATCCCACACAACATCCTGATCTCTAAATAGGAAAAATATAGGTATCATGGATGGACCAATTGGTGGTGTCCTAGTTTGAATGAGAACATAATTCTGTTCAGTGATTTTACTTTTCAGCTCACTTCTTCTAACTAACTACACTGTCTGAAGTTAGCAGCCTGTTTTCATAGACAGTTATCACTTCTAGCAGTGATAACACCCCATGTTTAGAGTTACTACTAAGGATTGGTGTGCAGACCAAGGTCACTGCTGGATGTTGTGTACCACATTGGGGGGATGCAGAAAAGTGAAAGGCCACACCTGCAGGGAGGAGCGGACAGGACAGGTGACCCTAAACTGACCAATGAGGGATTCCAGCCCATAGACGGCATATTCAGTATAAAGCTGAAGGATCACAAGGGTCTCGTGCCTCTCTTTTTGCCCTCGTGACCCGCTTTGCCAGCTTTACTCGGCCTGGCTCAGGTCCTCTTCCAGTTTCTACCTCAGAGCTTCCAAGGCCTGTTCTGCCTTCGATCTGGTCTGTGTGTTCCTGAACCCGGTACTAGAATCCAGCTCCTTAATACAGCTCCCGTCTGCTGTGGGGCCCAGTCTGGGACTCCCCTGGTGCCTGCTCCACAGCATCAGTGGTGACAGTGATGGAATTACCATCAGGGAGGTTGGGTTTGATATTGGTTTTGCATATATTTGTATATATTCCATTTTTATTATTACTGATTTCTGTGACAGTTACCCAAATTATGTGGGGATACAGCCGCACTGATAAGTGAATCTGTCTCAATCAAGCACTTTGGGTTCAGAAGAGGCATTCCCTATAATTGTGTGTCAAACCACTCCTATTTCTTCATAAAACTCTTTTCTCTTTGGTTCCTGGAACAGAACCAATGAAAAGTTAGGTGTTGTTCAATTAATGTTTTTACTGTTTGCTTCACCCCTTCCTGCCTGTCTGCATCTGTGGTTCTCTCTTGCATTATCTATCCCCAGATTATAAAATATTTGGAGAATACATCATCTCTTTGCCTGGTAAGACTTCCCCACTCCACCCTCTCAGCTCCTGCAGTTTCGTTCCGATCATTTCCTCCCTTCGGTAGAAATAATGACTTCAGTGTCATCACTTCAAGAGCTGGCCTTTTGCAGCATTTTGTTTTTAAAATGTACCACTTAGTAACTAATCTCAAATGAGATCAAGAAAAGTCTGTTATCTAGTAATATATAATGAATTGTGGTATGAACAAAGAATGTATGTAAGCCATACGCTTGCATAAAACGGTCCCTCTTTAGGTCAGTTTCGTGCATAGCAGTCCTCCTGTGAAGTTTCTTTTGGGTAAATCAAGGAACTAAGTTTTTGATTTGCAAAATTAAGTGAAAGACAGGAATGTCACTTCTTGGTAGACAAAACCAAAGACAAAATTAGTAATGACTGTAGTTTGGCAATAAAATAATTGACTAATTAAAAAAATGAAAGTCAATGAAAAGCATTTGTGTGGTACCAAAGCTGAGGTTATCTTCTATAACTCTGCTATAGATTCATATAAAATTAAGAAAAACTTTCTCATACCACACATCTTTAAATAGCCTTACCTTTGCATGCATACATTCCTTACTGTTCCTCAGAGCATTTACTTATTGATGGGGGCTTTGTAAAGACAAGGTAGTTGGATTGTATGTTATTCTAAACACATTCCCAGATTACTGTAGTTTCACTGTATTGCTTAAGGTTCCCGTAAGAATTTTAATTTTGTGTGTATATTTAAGAAACATTTTTTATTTTCAGGTGAGTGTTTGAAAAAGTAGCTATTTTTGTAAATTCTGACAGGATGACCTAGGGAGAAATGTTATTTGAAAATTGAACTTCACAAACGGAAAAGGCAAAACGTGTTTTCCTTTTGCTCTGCAGAGAAAGGATGCACAAAGGTAGTTTCTGTGGGTTTAGGAAACAGATGATAGCACATAAAGCCCTGTGTTTATATGCACTGTGGTGTTTTGATTTTTAATTAATGGTGTTTTTTTAAAACTTCAACGCAGGTCAGTAGAGAGGTGAGCTCAGATAGTACTTGATGGCAGCAAGTGAAAATGGAAGAGGGTTGTCTGCCCCTTATTGTGTGTCTGAGGGGTGAGGGATTGTATCTTTTTATTTGAAATTTTCTTAGTTGGTCTTCACATGAGTAACAAAATAAATAAATGAGGAAAATGTTATCTAATCAAAGCTTCTCAGTCAACTAATGACGTCAAGCAGTAACTTTCTCACCATATTTCCTTTGAACTATAAACTATTTAATACAGATATAAATTACCTCATCCATCATAAGCAACATAGCCCTTTTCTGTGTTTTGCTGCATGTTGGGTTTATCAGTGCTGGTCATGGAAAGGAGGTGAAGAATAATATCCTTTTTAATTGAATTTGCAGATTGGAATGTGGGGAGGAGGAATGGGCTGTGCTGATGCCTGGCCAGTGCCCCAGCCTCCTGCTAATGAGAAACGCTTTACTGACTGTGCTGACCAGGTGCTAGGATATGAAATATGAGTGTTTGGTATTGTACTTCTGCCTAACGTGGGTTTGGAGTTTCAGCAGTAACCTAACACAGGAACACAACCTGCACGTGGTTTTGCTCTGTGTGACTTGAGTGCTGCGTGTGAGGAAGATGAGCTCTGCTTGAATGGACTGGGAGGTCAGAGCACATGTCAGGAGTTATTGTGAAGAAATAAAAGCACTTCTTACCTTGTGGTGTTTTGTTCATATGACCTTGCTGTTAGAATATTTTTGTGTTCCTATGTCATTTACAGCAGCATGTCACTTTTTCCTGTTGGTTCCAGTAAAAGTAATGATGGTCCTTAGGATGTTCATAGGTGACCTGATATGCACACTGGTAATTAGAGCAGGTGTAACTTTAAATTCAGGTTTTGTAAATAGTAGCGCGGCATTTTTTTTCTAAAAGGAAACCAAGTAATTGTCAAATATTTAAAACTTAGAAGTGAAATTGCATTTGGCAAGTCCAGAAGTATCAATATTTTATTTTTTCTTGTTGCTTACGCCAGTCTAAAATATGACTGTTATAGATTTGTTTTTTTCTTCAGAATATGGTGGCATGGGCTTGGACTTCTCCTACAGCATTGCAGTGGCAGAAGAGCTGGGAAATATCCGCTGTGGAGGTATTCCTATGGCTATTGGAGTGCAAGCTGGCATGGCTACTCCTGCTCTTATAAGGTAATTTTCAGAAAGTTTGGTTTAGCCTGAAACCCAAATCGTCATGTTCTTAGGCCTAAAACCTAATCTGTGTTAAGAGTAGGAAAAAACCCACATTACTGTGCAGATTTACTGTCTAGTTGATCTTCGGTAACACTTGAGGAAGGAACCTACTCTCTACCTCTCTCAGACAGTTTGGTTTAGAGGAGAAAATACTGTTTTTAAATGTTAGAATATTATACATTAAAACATAGGCCTTGTTTAATAGCAGATGATAGGTTTACTAAAATAGAACCTTAGTACCACAATCAATAAAACAATTTTAATTCCAGAATCACCTTATTCATGTTTGTGTTTTCTCTTAGCCAGACATCCCAGTGCAGTCATACTAAGGATGGATTTAGTTGTGATGATTAGGATTAGGATCAATCTAATTCTATTTTATAATTTATTTGCTTTTTTCCAGCTTTACAAGGTGCTCCTCACTGACTGTTGCTTTTCAGAAATAATGATCAGTATTGCTTTAAGTCCTAAAGTGGTAGCACGTGTATCATGCTTCCTAAATACAACCATTCCAGGCAATTACTAGTTTTGCTTTTTCTCATCTGCTTGTGTCAGTGTTCCCTTTTTATAGTTTACTATCATTCAGGCTCCTGCGCTTTCTGAAGCAGTTTTGGTTCTTCCCCCCCCCCCCTCCATAACAGTGGCAGTTACCAACTTCTTCATGTAGTAGTTTCACAGACATTCTGCATCAAAACAGCTGTTTTCAAGACTAGAGGGAGTTGACAGGGTGGTCCAGCAGTTTGCCTCTAGAATATGGATACGCCTAACATTCTGGAAGGTGTTGGTGGGGATTAAATTCAAATGATGGTGAAGTTGAGAATTTCTCTGCACAAATCAGATACACAATAAGAAGATTTTGCACAGAAGAGCATTTTAGGGTTGGGTTGTTTGTTGGTGTTTTGTTTGGTGTTTTTTTTTCCCCATTCTGAATGAAAATTCCTGTAAATCCATTGTAGAGTCTGGAATGTAGGTTCTGTTCCCTTGACATCAGTCTGTGCAACTTCAGAGGTTTCAGACATGGGAAATCTCATAAGCTTTCTTCTTCTTTGGGTAATACACCAAAAGCTTGCTGAAAGCATGGTGTTCAGTATGTCTGTTGTAACAGTAGCTTAATTATAGTCCAACTGAGAATAAAACTAGTATTTTAAAAGATTTCAGAGAATAGTATCTTTCCCCCATGACAGCCTTTTATTCCCAGTGGTTTAAAAAAAAATCTGTAGGTAAAAGAAGATGGGATTTTGCTCCATTGTAGTTTTTTGGCCTTCTGTTGTTCTGTTCTGCTGTAGTAAAGCACTGAAGCTGCATACATTTGTGCTAGTTAAATCCTAAAGTGCGTGTCTTGGGAAAGCAAATATGAAAATGTCGTTAACAGGATGAAATCTGTAATTGAATTTGCATCTGTATTAGTGAACTTTTCATCCACAGTTAAGTCAATTCCACTGACTAGGTATACAGTGTCCCCCTCTTTAGATGTGAAAGCAGAACTTTGTGATGAAAAGAAGTCTGGTTGCTACAGAAAATTTTGCATGGGTGCAGCTTTACTTGATGCCCTACAGTGAAAGGGTTAACTGCTTTTCCTGGGTCATGGATTCACAACCTGAATGTTTTCTTTAAAGGTATCTGTGTACTGTGGTGATCCCAAACAAGTTCAAAGAGATAATCCAAATTTTGCATCTTAACTCTGCATTGTTACATGTGATGCATCAGAGAGACACAAAGTAAACAGTTTTCATCCCCTGAAAAACTTCTTAAAAGAAGTTTGGAGCCCTTTGTTGGCTTTCCAAACTTTGGACTTTATCCAGTGTTCGTCAAGCACGTATTGAGTCCACGTGCAAACCAACACAGTGAATGGGATACATCATGAAGATGCTCTGCCACTGTAAGTTAGACATGTTCCCTCAATTAGATGTATAGACAGCACAGTAGAGTGAACAAATGGATACACATACGCAGACACACACAAGCTTTCTAAATTTTCATACTTTGTAAAAGTAAAGTCATAAAAGATCTAGAATCAGGATGCCTCTAGATGCTGTTTCTGCAACTTCCATGGGTTTCTTGCTTCAGTGGCAAGCTGTTGCAAGGCTTTGTTTGTGAAGGTCTTTGAGATAGTCAGTTAAAGGAGAAGTACATTGTAGTAACAGTTTTAATTATATAAATAATACATTTTGAAAATGTTACCCATGTCTGTTTGCATGCTCACTGTTCCTGACCCTTTTTACTTCATTGTTTATGATTTTTTGGACAACCTTCAGAAAGTTTTATTCACAGTCATACTTTAAAGCGTCCCTGCAGATTTTGATTTATATGCATTTCTACTGTGCAGACAAATAGAGGAGAAAATAGATTTGTTTCACTTAAGATGCCCAGACTGCTCTATTTGTTTTTCCTCAGATTCCTCTAAATGAAGCTGTAGCACTTTCTAAATTTGAGAACTAAATACAAAATGTTTTTTCAGTAGTGATCTGACCTTTGATGTACCTAGTTCTGGACATAACTCTCTGTCTGGTCTTTCAAATGCATTCAGGTATAATAATTCAGTTACATTCATGCTTAAAAGAGGAGTAAAGAAAGCAGCTCTCAGCTGAGGCAGTGAATGAAGTACGTTTCCCTGGGCTTGTAAACAAACCTATAGGGTGATGCATCCATAGTGATACCAGATCACTGTAGAGCTCCTTTGTCTTGGCAGTAGGCAGTAAATTTTCTTCTTCTTTTTTTTTTTTTTTCCCTGTTCCCCTATTATTTGCAGGAAACAGTAAGGATAATGATTATTTAGTGGGAAGAGTGTTTCATCATCTTACTCATCACTTATTCTTTCTCCACCCTGAGCAGCAGTATACCCAAGAATTCATGTCCAAAACGTTAGTTTTACTGTCTCTTTTCCTGTTTGCTGTAAAGGAGAGAAGCTGCAGCTGACAATCAAAACAGCAGTTTTGAAAAGCAGGAACATCCACTTGGGCAGCTGGGAAAAGGGTGAAAATGGGAAGAGGTCACTCAAGAGCTAAGTGGCTTTTGCACTGCCATAGCAGAAGGGAAGTTTGTTTTGGTGAAACTGTTATGGATGTCTACTACAGACCACCAAACCAGGAAGGAGATGTTGACGAGACCTACAGGCAGCTGGAAATAGCCTCAAGATCACATGCCGTGGTGATCACGGGTGACTTCAACCACCCTGATGTTTGTTGGAATGGCTACACAGCAAGGCATACTCAGTCCAGAAGGCTCTTGCAATGCATTGATGATAACTTCCTGATGCAGGTGTTGGAAGTGCCATCGAGGAAGGGAGTGCTGCTGGACCTTGAACAAAGGTCTGGCAGGGGATGTGAATGTTGGGGGCAGCCTTGGCGGCAGTGATCACAACATGGTAGAGTTTAGTATCATATGAGGAAGAAGTAAGGCAGTAAGTAAGATTCCAACCCTGGACTTCAGAAGGGCTAACTTTGTGCTCTTCAAAGACCTACTTGGAGGAATCCCTTGGGCTAAGACTTGGGAAGGTAAGGGGGCCAAACAGAGCTGGCTGATATTCAAACATTACTTGTCCAAGGTCAAGATAAGTGCATTCCTCTGAGTAAAAAATCAAGCAGAGGAGGCAGGAGACCAGCATGGATGAACAAAGAGCTGCTAAAAAAACTCAAGTGGAAAACCGAAGTTCACAGCATTTGTAAAAAGGGACTGATCTCTTGGGAGAATTATAGGAATGCTGTCAGGGTTTGTAGAGGTGCAATAAGGAAGGCCAAGGCCCTCTTGGAATTAACTCTGGCAAAGGATGTAAAGGAGAACAAGAAGGGCTTCTTCAAATACATCAGTGGTAAAAGGAAGAATAGGGAGAATGTGGGCCCACTGCTGAATGCTGTGGGAGACCTGGTGACAGGATGCAGAGAAGGTGGAGTTACTGAATGCCTTCTTTACTTCAGTCTTCACTGCTAAGACCAGCCCTCAGGAATCCCTGACCCTAGAAGTAAGAGTGAAAGCCTGGAAGGAGGAAGTCTCTCCACTGATCGATGAGGATTGGGTTAGAAACCTTCAGAAAGTGCAGTTAATTAAAAGAACTGAGCTGAAAGGTAAAATTACTGAACAGAATTAGTTCTGTTCTCACTCAAACCAGGACATTTCACCCCTTATTCCCTTTCTCTGCCCCCTTTGGGGAGGGAGGGGGGTTAACAGAGAGCGTCTGTTATAGGTCTAAGGGGCCACCCTGACCCTAAACTGTGACATGCATTAAGAACTTACATTTAATTATCTTTCCACATGTCTCTTCCAAACCTTCTCTAGAAAATCCTACAAATATGTAACCAGTTAGGTAACTGTAGTAACCAGTCCACTTTTATTGATGTAATCTCTTGATAGGTCATTCACTGAAAACTGTGATGTAACTTTAATCTTCTTCTAACATTTAAATTTGGAACGTAATGCTAAAATCACTACAGAAAGAAAATAACAAGGAGAAAGGTGTGCTGCTCTAAATGAAAAAAAATAAAATTGTTGAGACAAAGTTTATAAAAATGGCACTGATTTTTATTAATAAGGGAAGATAAATGCATTCTCCAGTTCACCTAAATGTGCCAGAAACTCATGGTTTTGGTCTCTCACTTCCCTTGTTCAGCTGTATTGACATAAGTAGTATCTCCCTTAGACTGCAAGTAAGTGGCTTCCATAAAAGACTTTTTACAAGTATGTGAAAGAAGACAATTTTTTTGGTTGGTATCAGTGCCAGGAGAAAATTATACTGTTCAAGTGTTGGCAAGCTACATTATCAGAGGTTTGGGAGTCTCTGAATAGCCAGTGCCAGTTGCACAGCAAGAATCAAACTTGCTCAATAAGCAGTCAGAGAGCACCTTGTTATGCTAAGAGGAATGTTTGTGAAGAATGCTGCCTTCAAAAGTCTCCACCAAACTCTTCCAGCAATCTTTTATATAGGGCAGGCATAAAAGGCAAAATGAAAACCAAAGATTCAGTGCAGTAATGCCTTCGAGCAGGTGAAAAAGGATGAGAATGTAACAAGATGCAAAATAAATTCCGTTGACGTTACAGACAGAAGTGTGGACTAATGTGTGTCTGTCGAGCAGTGGAGTGCAGGGGAAAAAAATGGAAAGCTCAGGAGGAAACATGGGGTGCCTCATGTTTTAAGGTAGCCCTTGATAAAACAACAGAAGTCAGTATTTTCTTAAAAGAGATGTATTTCCATTCTAAATGGTTATCAATAGCGTTTGCATTTAGGAGCCTTTATTGCTTACTGGATGTCTAGAAGAAAGGTAAATAATAGGGGCAATATAAGCGTGTTCTCAAGCTGCCTAGGCATAGGCACAAATGACCTGGTGAAGAAACCTATTCTTCTTACTCCAGATATTTAGCTTCTTTTCTCTTCAAAAAATATCTTTAGCATGGCATCATATTTTGGTCAGTCAGAGACCTTAAGCATAGGGAGAGGGAGAGAAATTCTGACTACAATTCTCACAGAAGGGATAAAGAGAGAATCTGTTTCCTGTTAGAGATATTTGATAGATGCTACTCTACTCCAACCCTGCTCCTCCATACGCTTCTTCACTGAGGCCTGTCAGTGCCCAATGCCCTCCCATGGCTTGGAGAAAAGTGTTTTCATAGCCCAGGAGGGATGATATATGTCTTAAAATACACGGAGTGATAAATTACCCCAAAGCAATCACTGCAATTGTGTACAATTGAAGAAAAGCTGAAAGGGGATGTAGGCAGTACATTATCAAATGGAATTGCAATAAAAAATGGAATAATTTATTTTCAGAAAGTACATTCATTATTTTATTTCTCTAAACTGGAGAGTTATATAGTGCAGTATAAGGTAGCCATTTAGTATAGATGCTTGGGTTAGAAAACAGGCATCTCTGCACACTGAAAGCATCATTACTGAAATAAAACCCAACAGAAAGACCACCTAGTGTTGTATTTTTATTATTAATTTGAATCTGTCAGAAAAAATGTTGATATTTACAGAATAATAGAAAAGTTCAAGGCTGTAGGAAATGGCATAATTATTACCCAAATTCAGACTAAAAGTAGGAGTAAAGGAGTGTCTCAATCTCTCCATCTTTCCATCTATTTTTTGGTAAGGAAATAATATTTAATTCACACATGCAGGTATTATAACAGGTTTTACATTAATGAAAATATTGTATCATAAACTGTGAAGCAGAAAATCTGACGTGAGCAGTGTTTCCCATCACAGTCTAGATAATACTGAAGTAATACAGCTGGAAGAAATAATGTAAAGATATGAGTAATGATTTCCCTTGTGTGCAGAAAGGAGAATTTCTACATTGAGTTAAATAAAATAATTTCACATAGTAAATATCTGTCAGAGTTTTCTCATTAACACCTCTGGAGCCAGCTTTTTAGCCGTGCTTATTTATGTCTAAAATATATGTGTAGTCCCCAAACTAAACACAAGAAACCCTATAACACTTTGGAGAGAATTTTGGAGTATGTACGTGTGTTTATTTACATACATCCATGAACTTTATATTTATGAAGAGAGGAGACTATTCAAAGCTGGCCTAAGATTTCACCAATTCATAGGCTGTTTTCTGTTCATTGGAACATGCAGACATTTTGTCAGACTACATGTCGGTATGTGCATCCTTTCCTTGGATATCCACCGTTGCTTCTGGTCCACTCATTCTGGTTGAAATATTTGGTAGGTTTTGTCTTTTCCTTCTCAGGCAGAAGTAAGTAATAATTCCAGCTCCAACTATAGAAAGGGCTACAAGAACAGCCAGCCAAATGATGCCAGCAGAAAGTACTTTCTCCATTTTCCCTTCTGTAAGTGGATGAAATGGAATCAATACCTTTGATCTTAAAGAGATTTCAGAATCTAGTAATAAATGGGATTTCTTTAACTAGAAACCGGACAAGTTCAATATGCATGTAGATTTTCAGTTCAACAAGTGGCTTTGTCGTGGCATTTTTTACTGGCAAAATCAAACAAAATAGAATTAAATCTGATCAAAGCCTTGTTTACTTCAAAATAATCTATTCTTTCTATATTGAGATACAGATGAAGCTTATGGACTTTTTATTTTTAAATACTTTCAAGATTAATACCTATAAACTATGTAATTATATTCTTGTTGTATTTGAACATTTCCTTATAATTCTACTTAAAAGGAAATATGCTTACCTGTATTATCTGTTGACATCTCTGTGTTTTCAGGAGCTTTTGGAAGGAAAAGAAAAAGTTTATACTGAATGCTTTAAAAAAAGAGAGCCATTTTAAACTTCCTAAGTCGAGATGCCCTTACAATATACTTGCTGGTGATGGTTGCTCTCCCAGAAAGGGGGAGCTAAACATACCAAAAGATTCTAAACCCCTCAGTAGAGGTAACTAACAAAATGTGATGCTAAAATCCTATTTCTGTTATTTCTCAAAGTGTTTAAAAATATGTTCATTTCTGAGAAACTGCCCACAGGATTCTCAGTCATTTTAAGGTGTTTCCAGAAGCAGGAAAAATTTCCTGGATGAAGGTCTTGAGTGTTAGAGAGGTATCACGAGCATCTTACTTGAGCTGAAAAAGATCTTCTGTGAATTTATCCCCTTTTCAGAAACAACCATTCCATGTGGATGTGGTTCCTATGGCAATGGCACTTCCTATACTTAGGAGGTAGGGGAAAGTTGAACAGAAATATGAAGTTTAACCAAACAAAACATTCATGTTATGGACCACTTTCATTTAATCTCGGTTGATAATTGAACTCATTCATCTTCCTGCACATGATAATTTTGCTATCAGTATAGTGCCAGCATTTTATTAAACATGATTTTATCATACTGTAGATAGAGAGTGCCACAAGAATGTATGTTATTGTATTGGTCTAATCTATCAGCTCAGAAGACAGTAATGAAAGGAATCCCCAATCCCAGCATTTCTACAAAGCAGAATTTTCATTGCATTCATCAGAACAAGATTTATTTTTTAATTTTTTAAAATTTTTTTTAGACTATATTCAGCTGAAATTAAACAAAAAAGTAGCTTTTGACCTTAGATTGTATCTTATTTGATGGAAAATTCCACTGAAAAATGTCTTTTAATTAAAAAGAAGTGGTCTTTGACCATTCTTTTGTCAAAACATAAGGGTCTGAAGTATTCATGATGGCTCTATGGGGATGATGGTAATTTTACAGGACTCATGGGAGATGTAGTCTTTTGAGGAGGCAGTCAGAAGCCATGTCGGCCTCCTCGGCATTTAAGCAGCTGAATCCTGATATTTGGGTCTATTTGGTTTACACACAAGCCTATAAAATTTTACATTTTTATGTTAGACAATGAAAATGCATTATCATGCATTATTAACATTAATATGTTAGAAATGGTACTTACTTTTTGTTTTTTTACAGATATATCCTTTTTTGAAAGAACAGACATTGGTGTTCCAGTAGCCAGACAATGCACATACTTCTCCACAGTATTTATACCTGTTGTTTGAAGGTTCCCCCATTTGCCAGTTGACAAAATCCATTGCAAATTTGTCTGTCCATACCCACTGTCCTAATATTTAAAATGAACATATATGTAAAAACTACAAGAGTTTAGATAGCTAGAATAAATTGTAATGGAGAAACCAAAAAGTCGTAACAAAAATAGGTAGTTCAGTGTTTCAGTTGTGTTTCTAAGCATATGTAAGCATGCTTTGAAATAAACTTTATATATATTTATATATATTTATATGTGTGTACTTTCAAGTATACAAAGTTGCTTTCTTTTTAATACCATCATTTGTTATGATATGATAATATATGATTAAACATTGAAGATATTACCTCTGTCATTTTTCTTTAGCCCTATCCAAAAGTTCGGTGATTTTCCATAGAGTATCTTAATGGTGTCTGACAGAAAGTTTGCTTCAGTGTAATCTCCTACTGATACCAAATTAGCAGCTGAAAAAAATATTAATGAACACATCATAATGTCTCATTTTCTTGCAGCATAAGTCCATAAACACATTAAAAATATTTAAAAAAATATATAAGACACTGCTTCTTGAATGTAATATTCGCTATTCTCTTTATGGTTATTATATTGCTACATTGTATTTTGAGCATGACTGTGAGCTATAGAGATGCAAGTCAGCACAAATACACGGATTTTTGTTCAGGCTATGATATTTTAGAGCAGAAAAGTTGTTCTCCTGCAACACTTTTTGGACAGGTCCCACCACACCCCCAAATATGATACAAGTAGGCTGAAAGTGGTACATAAGGTGTAGTTGGCACCACTACAGCTGTCACCCACCAAGTGGTTGGGCAGCGCTTCTGGCAGTGCCTGATGCTATGTACTGCAAGGGTAGATAGGGTGTGTAAGCAGCTAGAGATTGCAATCCAGAAGATGAGCAGAAGTTGATTTATAGTTGCCATATGCTCTGACACAAAGCTGTGTTGAAGTCATAGGAAGTGACCACCTTCCTGGCCTGGCCAGTGGGTAACATGCAGGCAAAAGTGTAGTAATCTAGAACATGGACTGTATCCAAATGTGAGACCTTTCATTCTGGTTATTAGCATAATGTTTACTTTTCCTAGTAATTATGTGATTTATCTTTCTAGAAAAACATTTTGGCAATTCTGTTGTCGCACAGCTGTGTAGTAGAACAGCTTTGCAGGGATACTTTTTCTGTTTACTTGGTTATAGATAGATCTGTGTTTTCATACACAGGAGGAAGTGCTGCTAGAAATCCTCGTATTCTCTTGTGTGATTAAAAGGCTATCACTCAGACATATAGCTCTAATGTATAGGATGTTTCCTATTCTTACACTGAAATGTGCTTCACAGCTATTCTCAGTGAACAGTCAGGAAAAATCAGAAATGTGAAGTGTCTTTTCCTCTCCCTTGATGCACATACAGCTCTTCTCTCCAGATTGTACAGCAGTGGAGGCTGTTCCAGAGCAAGAGCCACATGACTGGGTACGTTTTAATGGTTCATGAAGGCTAAATGACTTCTCCATCTCATTTGTTGTCCATCCAGTGAGATCCAATTAATAAACTGTGCCCTTGAACTAAAAAGACAACTTTCCTGTGAGTCTGTATCTCCTAGTTTACACTGTGTGTGGATTCCCTCTTCTTTGGGGAAGGGAAAGCTAACCCTGCAGCCTGTGCCTTAGTGGTACTCTAAAAGTGTTTTATCTCCCTGCCCAATTACTGATTTACATAAAACTAGTAGGAATTTCATGGTTTTGAGAGATTCATATTTCATGTGGTATTTGAGATATCGGATGTCTGTGTCTCTTACAAAATTTAGTTTTATTGTGAAAAAGCATGCTCAGAAAAGGCAGCTAAAAAGCAGTTCGAAGTTTTAAAGTATGTGCTTTTATGTTGGGTTTTTTTTTTTTAAGATGTGTTTAGCAATATCATCCATTTTTTAATGTGTTTAATTACATCTTCAGGCTTTCTAAAACAAAACACTCACCTAGTCGGGCACATTCCTGATGAGCTTGAGACCAGCTTCTTTTCCTGGAGGCCTCAAAGTAATAGCAGTGACCATGGAAAGGTATCCAAGATTTGTGTCCTCTGGATTCAGGGCACTTTCCAGGAAGCTGTGGGGGCTCAGTAGGGGCCGTTACTGAGAAGAGATCAGATAGTTGGAATCCAGTTCTTTCCTAAAATTTGTTCATACCATTATACTAGTATGACAAATCTGAACAGACTATAGTAGGTTTGTCATCACAGATGAAATCAAGCCTGATGACACCAAACTGTGTGGTATGGTCCATAGGCTGGACAGAAGGGATGCCATTCAGAGGGACCTTTACAGGCTGGAGAGGTGGGCCCATGTGAACCTCATAAAGTTCAACAAGATCAAGTGCAACATCCTGCACCTGGGTTGGGGCAATCCCAAAGACAAATACAGGCTAGACAATGGGTGGATTGAGAGCAGCCCTGCAGAGAAGGACTTAGGGATGTTGGTGGACGAAAAACTGAATATGAGCCAGCAATGTGTGCTCACAGCCCAGAAAACCATTTGCATCCTGGGCTGTATTAAAAGAAACTTGGCCAGCAGGTCAAGGGAGGTGATTCTGCCCCTCTACTCTGCTCTTGTGAGACCCTACCTGGAGTACAGTGTTCATCTCTAGGGCCCCCAGCATAAGAAGGATGTGGACCTGCTTAAGCATGTCCAGTGGGGGACCATGAAGATGATCATGGAGCTGGAGCACCTGCCATATGAGGGCAGGCTGAGGGAGCTGGAGTTGTTCAGCCTGGAGAAGAGAAAGCTCTGGGGAGACCTTACAGCTCTCTTGTAGTACTTAAAAGGGGCCTACCATGAAGATGGAGAGGGACTCTTTGTCAGGGAGTGTAGTGATAGGACAGGGGAAACTGTTTCAGACTGAAAGAGGGTAGATTTAGATTAGATCCTAGGAGGAAATTCTTTACTGCAGTGGTTATGGGACACTGAAACAGGTTGCTCAGAGATGTTGTGGATGCCCCCTCACTGGAAGTGTTCAAGGCAAGGTTGGATGGGGCTTTAAGCAACCTGATCTAGTGGAAGATGTCCCTGCCCATGGCAGGGGGATTGGAACAAGATGATCTTTAAGGTCTCTTCCAGCCCAAACCATTCCACGATTCTGTGTTCTAAAAAGAGCTGGAAAATGGCTTTGATTTTGTGTTTAAGAGGACATTTTGCTTCATATTTACTTCGCAGGGTGATTAGGAAGATACACTAGTCTATAAGAAGTAAATTCTGTCTAATGGTGGTTTAATTAATTAAAACTTCTATTTTTAAAAAAATCTTTTGACACGTCAGTCTAATTTTTTAACAGGATCAAAACCTTATAGCACAAACTGTGATGGTGAATGAAAGTGTTGATATAACTAAACATGGAATGCAGGATTCTTTATTAAACTGAATCTTGAATACATTCCATAGTGGTTGATGTAATAGAAGGATTTTGGATGAGAAGATAAATGCAGATGGAATGAAAATTAAATGTTCTGCCAAATTACATTTTCTTCCTGTGAATCTTCAACAGTCTATTTCTTTCCCTATTAAGGAACATTCTGCTCTCAAATTAGATTTCCAGAATATTAAAGCGGGAAGAGACATTATATATCAAATCTGTGGATTTTTGTCAAATTACATTTTAAGATTTAATTTGGCATGCAGTGTTAAATTTTCTAGTGATTCAAGATCTTCCATAATGTTGATAAAACCAAGAATATAGCTAAATTGTGGAATCATGTTTATGCTAATTTCCATAGAAATTGTAGAAGTTTATGCTTGGAAGGCTGCTCAAAGGGTTATTTACTTCATCCTATATCAATATGTATTTATATCATTTCTAACAGATGTTTATCCTGTCTGTTCTTAGCAACCTGTAGTGATGGAGATTTCCTGACCTGTCCAAAGTATTTATTAAAGGCTTCTGTACTGATAAAATTAGAAGGTTTTTCATTGCTGTGTTTAAGTCCATTACTCCTTTCCAACTCATATCGGACATAGGGAAGAATTTAATTCCATTCCTTAGGGCTCATTTTTAATATTTAAATTTGATAATCTGTTTTCTCTTAGTCTTTTGTTTTTTAGTCTTTTGTCCAACTCCAATTACAGTATTTCCTTTTCATTCTTGTTTCCTGGTCATCTGAAAATCCTTGCTGACTGAGAGTCTTCTCAAACTTTGAATGCTCCAAACTGGATACATAATTTCATCTGATGCCTAATCAAAATGGATCTCATAGCAAGGGAATGAGTTTTCCCATGAGAATGGATAGTTAGGAAACTAATTATAATTCAACCCTTTGCTTCTTATACTTTTGGTAATTATTATGAATTGATTACTTCTGGGAATAATTCCTGTTGACATTTAGAGCTAGTTATTTAGCTACTCATGTCCTCATGTCTTTCTGTATGCTAGTGTATAAAACAAGTATTTTTCCAGTGCCTTATTATATTTAGCAGAGTTGATAAATCTACACACCCTCTAGTTAAGACACTTATATTCAATTGCTTACCATCTGATTTTTTACAGACTGAAGAGAGTTTTTCCTTGCAAGAAGCTGTCTTCCAGGTGCCGTCAGTGTCTAGGTAGACACATGCTAATGGCTGTTTTGGTTCCCCGCTGGACCACTTGCTGTAAACTAATCTCCATCTGTCAATCCATTGATACTTGCCATTGGTCTGGAAGCAAAATCTCTATGGTAATTTAAAGTTGCTGGGAGTGACATAGCTACTATACAGGATCCTCAAGAGGACTCTTATGTTACCAGCTTGGATCATATGCTTACTTATCCCCCCTTTTTGTGCTTGTAAATGCTAACTGCAACAAAAGGTACAGTGTCTGCTCTCCACAAATGTGAATGCAGAATATTTTTTTCTGCCGTCCAAAAAGTATCTAAATTTAATTCAGAGCATTTTTCAAGCATTGGAAAGTGGAAGGAAAAAAGAAAGGGGGCATGAGAGAAGGAAGGCATAAAACTGGCAGTCAGTAAGATGTTATGTATGACCACCCAAAGGTCAGCATGGCAAATGGGAACGTGGGTGGGAGTATTCTTAATACTGATCGCCATAGCTTTTGTTGTAATCGTGACTGTGATTCATGGGGAAGAATGTAACATGTCAAAACACACCTACCATCCAAATGTTTGCCCTCCCCTGTCATACAACTGATGGAGACTTCTCACAAAAAGAAAGGATTTTTTTTTTTTTTTTCCATAATATTCTAACCTCTTAATGGGAGCAATTACACCAACTACATTTTCAAATGAAAAAAATATATCCATTGGTCAATATGTAACACATCATATAGCCTCCAGATTCCTTTAACTAATTTTTATCCCTGTTTTTGTCCGCAATTCTATTTTGCTACTATAAATAAGCTAATCCAGTAGACTATGAGCATAAATACACACATAAACCCCATTTATTTGCAGATCTCAAATATGTGACTTGAAATATCATGTCACGGATCACTGAGATACATAAACACATGGCAGGATGCATGTTGTTCCTGGAATACCTTTTTGATTAAAATAAACTAAAAATCTGGGAGATTTTACAATTCATATTCAAGACCCTTTAAACGAAGACTGTTTAAATGACTCCAAACAACACACAGGTGTGCAGGAGTATTTCCTTGTGCTAAAGTATTTAAGAGTTTTTAGTTCATTAAAATCTCCACTATATGCATCTTATTTGAAGAACTCCAGCATAAATGCGTAATGTAATGATGTAACATACTGTTTTCAGCACTACACTGGCAAAAATTCCTATAGGTTATAAGTTGAGAGCATAAAGTAAGAGCAGGTTCAGTATCACTACCTCTGTGTAATGTATGTGTACTTACCACGTTGCTGTTAAGACCAATCCACAGAGGCTGTTCATATTCCTGTGCAATTAAGAACAACAATGCCTGGCTATATGGGTCTAAAATGCTGGCAAGTTCTGAGGCATTACTGTTGCAGTTTTTCTGTGCTTCCTCCCAGTTCATTTTGGAACGGGTGATGTAATAGCTAATGCCACCAGAATGGTCAAAAGCAAAGTCCAGGTCTGTTGCCGATGACTTAAAGAGGTCAGGGTCTGTGGGAATAAGGAAAAAAAAAACCCAACAAAACCACCTCAAGAACAGTTAAATCTGGAAGCCACATATTTGCCTTGAGCAACTGAATAACATCGTCATTATTTACAAACCTAATAAAAACTTGCTAATGGAATGGAACACCTTCCCATTAGTTGTTTATAAGTAACAGATAACTTCAAACAACAATAGACTTTCTGGGTGAAGGAAATACATTTTCAGCCTCTGGGAATTTTGAATTGATAAATTCACAGTATTTTATGCTGCAGAGGTTAATTCACCACATCAATTGAAAGTAAGTCATCTACCCTGCAGGTTTTCAAAATGCCAGTTGCAGCTTAGCAGCTTTGTGACTATCAAGTTTATTTGGATAAATGTAAAACTTACCAGCAATGATAATCTACAGATCATTATAAACCTATGTAATTAAAATGTTTGTGGATTTTAGTTATTTCATTACACTTCTTAAAATAAAATAATTTTGCTTTTCTAAATTCTGGTATTTTATTTAGCATTCTCTTCTCCAAAACTTTGCTAACACAGGGGTGCAAGATTGGCACTTAGGTTTCACTGATGCTTCACCTAAAAAAAACCCCAAACAGGTAACTGATCTAAAGCATATTAAACAAGAAAAGTGTTTTTAATCCTTGTGTTATAAATGTTAAGATTAGCAATACAGAACCCACCACTGTTCTTCTGGCATATATATCCTGTGGACTTATAACACTCTTCATTATTCCATTTTCCTGTGTCATCAGCATGACCTCTTTTCAGAGAAACACAATCAAACTGTTGGAGTAAGTGAAAGAATAGAAGTACATTGATATTAGAAGTTGTAAAATAAAGTTCTATAACCCCCTGGATAGTTTCACTGTTTTTTCTTTTAATTCTGATCTTGCGGGGTTTGTGTTACAACCCTAGAAACACCTTCCTTTTATCCTTTTCTCTCATTTCTGGACTCCTCTGTCATGGCCAGCTTCACCTTGGTACTGTCTTGTAAATCTTTGTAATCTTTAGCTCAGCCCACTTGTTCATTTAGCTGTTTTCAAGGACAAAAACCTGAAAGGCAGTATTATTTTCAAGAACTTTTGTTGCACCTTCTGTCTTGACTAATAAACAACTATCAGTACGTTTTTTGAATAAAAAAATGAAACAAAAATAAGTAGAGGTCACTCTTTCTTTAAATAGTGGTTATTCTTGACAGAATCATTTAAATTATGGTCCTTGACAGAGTTACTGTCTGCTCTAGTTCTTAGAATTTCACTTTCAGCTGCACCAGATCAGGTGCTGAGTGCTTAAGAAGCTGGAACTGCTGTTTATATAACCTTCAACAGCCTCCTAAGCTGCTGTGCAGAAATTTTAGGAACATCTTGACTGTAGTTTCTTAAGTGTGAGTAACTTTTTGATGTTATTTCACTCCTTTGAAAAGGATCCTCCAAAGGAGATAGCTATTAGTATCTTGAAGATGAAGGAGAAAAGTAGAATATACCTTTGCATGGGTTTTTTGTGAGGTTTTTTTTCCCCACTTGGTATTTTCCAGGAGTGTTATTATTGCTGTAGTAGAGTAGAGCTATGCATTGTGAAGTATCCTGTATGGCCTCCTGCATGCCTTGGCCAATGGCTAGATGGGCAAGAGCAGAATGAATTGGTTCGAGTGCAGATTAATCTGCTTGTCTAGAGGTATGGTTTCTGAGTTCTCTAGATGTGTGGATACCAAAATGAAGGGAGGATGGACAGTGAGTGGAATGATACAATGTAAAGGGCAAGTTCTGAAAACAAGATAAGGAAATAAATGTAAGGATGGTAATGTGGGTGTGCAAATTGGTCTATATTGATCTGAATATGTAGAACACTATTTTAATTATAGGATTATGAGGTTTAATTTCAGTGCTAGCAGTGGAGAGGATTTGATTGGCTGAGAAAGGAGTTGACATCTATTGGCCGTTAGCAATTCAACTGCAATTTTAAATAGGGAAGAAGTAGAAAAAAATTAAACTCTTTCCTCTTGCATCCTCTCCTCCTTCCTTTTTAAACATGAGTAAATTTTTCAACATAAATATTTCCAGTGTGTGTTAATTTCTAAAATTCTGATGTTGCATTTATATTGTCTGCAAAATGAACAGCAAATTACTATGAAAAAGCAAACTTCATTAAATCTATCCAGTCTTTATTCAGCCTGTCCATTGATGCAATTTTCACAAATTCTTGGGCAAAATTGCAGCAATGTCATTTTGTGCTCTGAGATAGCTAGAATACTCAAACACTGAAACTTGCTATTGGTAATCCCAATTTAAAAATAGATTAGCAATTTGGGGAGAAGGCTGAGCAAAGTGAGCTGTTCACTTGAGTGATATTGTTCCTCAGATTTAACTTGAAGGTAAATGGTAAGTGGTATTTACCTGTTGCAGATTGTGGCCGTCTTCTGGATGTAGACTGGGAAACAAAACATGTTCTACAAGTTTTGGGGAATCTGGAGCCCAGTTTGTATAGGAGACAGCACTTCCATCAGCCCAAACAAAGCTGAGTTCACTGAGTAGATCATTCAAGCCAATCCAAGGATCATTTGAAACATCCTTCAAATGGTAAGTGAGAAAAGCTGGGGGGGGAAAAAACAAAACAAAAACCCCAAAAAGCAATAGAAAAGAAGATGAACGTGTCATGTTATTAGTCAAGACATCAGCTCATGAACAAATCCTGAACTATTTTGTTCACTGAAGTCTTGTAAATATATTTTAATTGGCATTTGATCAGAAATTTACTGAATTTTACTATTTCAGGGTTAAGCCAAGACTTTGAAAAGTCTCAAAGAACAAAAGTATTTGAAACTCTGAAGAGAGATTGGAGAGAGGAAAGAAAAAAACCCTGCCGGACCACTGCATTATCTAATGAGTTCACTTACTTTAACATTCAGTATAAGCTGATTGGCTGATGGAAATGTGTAGCTGTATACGGCTGCAAATGGAAGCCTGGGAACATATACAAGGTGAAAATGTGCCTCCCTCTGACATTCTACTGCTGAATCAAGTTGCAGAATTTAGGCAGTCATTTCAGAGAGATATAGTAATATATCCCTTTCTATTTCTGGTGGAAACAGACTATGGATTCCTTTTCTTTTCTTTCTCTGTGTCTAAACCTACAATTGGCAGGTCTGGATTTGTTACTTCATGCTAATTCATATCCTATAAAAAATGTGAAGCAGTTTTCATGGCACAGGAAGAAGCAACCCTTATCATCACTAGCATGCCCTAGACACATGGTTCCAGTTTTTCCAAAATCATTTCTACCATGGCCATATAACCCATGTTGAGTATCCTTATTATAAAATACATACATTTACACACTGTCTCTTTTTACTATGTTCTTCTATGCCGGAAATGACAACTGCATACAGGATAAATGATACCTATAACCTAAAAGGCTGTTGCACTATACCTTGCACATGTTCATTATGGATGCTCGCCAGGTCTCCTCCAAGGCTCATACAAATTGTTCTTGCAGTATGCCAGTATTCATAGGAAGAGCCGAAAAATTTGTAACACTAAGGAAGAATTAGTATGGAATGTTGGTGAGTGATAGTAAAAGGAATTTACATTTTAATTACACTAGAGTAAGTAGAAATTAGCCTCAAACCCACAAAATAATTTTCCAAGTTTAACAGAAATCAAATCAAAATGATTCACAAATTTAAAGTTTACTCTGTGTCTTTCTGTGAGGGACCAAGAAAGTCACAACAAAACTCAGAACAACCATTCATAAACTACAGTAGGAATCTGATGAGAATCAGAAGTCTGATGTTAACTAACTCAGAGATTTTGAGAAGCCGTATTCCATTAGTAGTAAAAGACAAAGTGTTGACTCTATAAGAAAAGCCGAACCCAGGGTTTCATATGGAGTCACCTGAACTTTATAAAAAAGTGGTTTTGGCCTAGAGCCTGTGGTCAGTGTGCTCCTATGTGTGTATTCAGCCTTTTTCATTGTGCAGCTCTTTCATTAATGGAAGTGTATGACCCATGATTTCCTAAAAAGTGCATAATCATCACATCACCAATGCACATTCGCCCTGAAATGGTTCACAGCTCACCCTCTGCTCAGTGGCACACCAGTAGCACTGTCAGATAATTGTCTTGCATAGTTTGTGGAAAATAATGACTCTGATACTGTAACAAAAATGCAAAAAACCCTGTACTGGCATAAATTCCACTGGTGAGAGTATTCGTGGGTGCTTTCATAATAATATTGTATATATTAGAAAATAGAATCCCCACTTAATAAGTACAAATTTGGCCCTTTTTGGAAGAGGCAAGCATTACCTTGAAGCTTATTTGGCATAATTTGGCCTTATTTCTGATTTGTTCAAGCTCAAATGATTGATTTTACACCATAGTTTGTTCTTTCAGTTGAATTAAGTTCAATTTGTTTAAAAGTGTATACAATGCAGCAGTTTTTTCAATGTATCATCTCAGATGACCTCCTCTCAGGAAAACAATTAGAAAATCTGTAAAACCACCATTTTGCAAGTATTAGGCTACTGGTCAATTTTTAATGCAATTTTGGATAATCATTATCAAAAGATATATGAGACATAAAAGCCTTCTTGTATATCTTCAAGTACCTTCCCAACGGGTAATATCATTGTGCTTAGATGGATGTTATTTTACCTGATTTTTAAATAAAAGCCAATCTTCAGGGCATCCTCCAGGAGGTGAAGGTACTGCTGAAGGAAGTGTTGTGTTTATAAAACTTCTGTGCCTCTCACAGATATAGCCATTTGAAAAACCACAGCTGACATCATTCCACAGGCCTGAAATAAATTTAAATATAAATAATGAGACACAGAATAAGATTGAAATTTGTGAGGAAGTGAACTGGCTTATGTGCTTATACATTCCAAAGTAATCTGCCTGGGAATGAGAGATAAGGTGTTTTAGCTCAACTCTATCATCACTGCTTACAGGAGGACGTTGGTCCTGCTATGACTGCGGGAGTAGTAGCCATTCAAGACAGCTAATATAGACGGCATCTCCATGACCTCGGAGAAAAACCCACCTGAACAGTTTTGTTGCACTGAATTATGCAAGTGTAAAGTAAAACTTCAGCAGTGAAAACACTATAAAATGTGAAGCTCCATATGTGTTCTATTCCTTTGCTAACTATTCTATAGTTATTTTTTGAAGGACAAATTTGCCATTGATTTGAACAGAACATATTGTTTGTGCAGCTGAAAAATTGTCCCTTTATTCTCTACTAAAATAAATCTCTTATATTCCACTTTTATGGCTAATATTTCTTCTGAAGAAACCTCAGATACAATGACTGTACTTTATTATGCATATTTCCCCAAACTGCTGAGAAAGTTTGGGTTAAAGTTAGCAAGATATTTTTAACAAAGGGAAGAGGAGTACCCATACAAATACTTCTTAAAAAAAGTTGTGTAACTCACCATCCTTTTTATTTAAGACCACACAATTTTCTTGAGCCCTTGCAAAATTGGGCTCACCCTGTGACCAAGCTGCATAGTGCACCAGGCTTCCATCCATCCAGCTGAGAAAAAAAACCCAACAAACCAACAAAAACCAGTAGTAGTTGCTTAGACAATGTTCACAGAACTGTTCAGAAAAATCTACTTTAACATGCTAAAAATATATATAAACTAATAGAGCTAAGTCTGTCTGTAAAGTGAGTTTCCATTAGAATTAAAAGACCTTAGATAATGAAATCCCTGCGTGGTCAAGTCAAAGAACAACAAAAAAATCTTTATTCTTAACAGACATTAGCTATATATTCATAGCATGTGTATTCCCTATAAAAATGTAATTCAAAACAGTGGTTTTACCAAGGGAGAGCACACATTTCAGCATGCAATATAACTCTCTGAATCTGTGTTTAACTCCCTTGCAGTGGTCATTGCAGAAGGAGCTCTGACAGTACAAAACTTCAACAACTGCTTTTTATGAATCTTGATGTAGCTTGTTTACCTACCTAAACTGTTGATCAGCATTCTGAATTAATCCTATGAGATATGACTCCAATTTGCCATTTTTTAAGATCTAAACACAAAAATATACTTTTAGTTAGTGCTTTCTAATATTTAGTATTTATCTAATATGAAAAAATGTAAATTTTGTGCTATGGAAGCAAATAGATGAATACAGCTTGTATAAATGATCATATGTAGTCACCAGAGAGGACTACTGTTGAAGTAAATACCATATAACATATACTTTTGCGTTATTATCTTTATTGCTGCTTTCCCAGTTTTGTATGAGCAAAGCTTTCAAATTTGTGTTCTCAATTTAAAACAGAACAGGGAAGACTTGAGAAAAAAAGAAGAATATAAAATTTGTTGGTACTTCCTTGTTCTTAAGCAACCATGTAATTCCTGTGTCTCCAGCTGTCTGTCCCATCTTCTTTTCATATCCTTTTCCACATAATAAAAGCAAACATCTAATAGTGTGAAACAGAAAGGCGGTTGTGTGGCCACTTTGGTATTAGTAAACCAAATAGGATAATGGCAGAGGTTTCAGGCAACACCAGTGCTCAGAACCACCTCGGGCAATGTGTAGGCAGTGCTCTTGAAATACATTAGTTTTGATACATGTTTCAGGAAAAATAATTCAAGAAGGTGCTGTTTTGTCAGTCCTTGAGCTGGACCAGGCTAAAACTGTCTTTGAAAAGTTGTTCTGTTCAGCAACATGATGTGGTATGTGAGTATCAGAGCTACACTGGCAGTAGCCTCACATCTACATGTTACACTGTATTGTAGAATATGATAGTCAGATGGAATCAGATAGTCAGAACTGTCAAAAGGACGGTTCTATCAGCACACACCTAATCTGCCTGCTCATTGCTCCTTATATATAATTAATCATGAACAGAATTCTGTTTAAATTAGAATAATTTAAAAATTTTTAAAAAAGAGAAGCTCTATTCTGTAGAAGAAATATTTTTACAATTCATTGTAATGTTCACATTTAAATTTACTGCTAATAAAATATAGTAATATTATGCAACAAGCACATTCTCCTGTACTTCACAGTTACATGCAGCAGGGTATATAGGCCATATATTGTATACTTTAGCCAAATTTCCTCTTACGTATTTCCACAAAAATTTTCTTTCAGTGTTATTTCCAATAGTAGCAAGATCTCCATGACTGTTTTTGCAGAATGTTCTGGCTTTCTCCATGGAGGCCTTTTCTGTGCTGAAAAAATATTGTTTGTCTCCTTTTCTAATCCAGCCATCTTTCATGACTTCATATGCTGCAACACAGAAGAGGAATCTCTGTATTTGTCACAGTTCTTACAAAAGTCTGATGTTGTGATGTGGTAACACCCTTTAGCTAAGAAAATACACAGAAGCTTACTGTCAGAAGGGCCCAAAGGTTCTGGTCTCAAGGGTGTCCCTGTAGCAAAATGAGAAAAAAATGAGGATTTAAAATATTTCCTAAATGGTGAACCAGTATAAATGTTCAACTGGTGGAAATTATCTTAATGTCTATCAGTTTTTCATATTTTACATATTCAACAGAGAATATATTTATATAGTATCTTCAGTGCAGAAAGAATAAAACGGATGTTAGGGGAATAACAGATGCATTACAGGCCTACATCTGTTTTGGTAGATTTTTGCTAAGTGCATCTTGTGCATCCTAAATGTTGCCTAAATTAGCTGACTGAAGTTAGTCTAAATACGTACTTGTTGCTGAAATAAAACTAACAAGCGAAAACACTTTCCTTCTGTTGGTGTACTTCACAAAATATTAAGAGATTCTTTAGGGATATTGTCTTGTATTTGAACAAGAAATAAAAATAAATAATAATAAAAAATAAAATTTGCAAGAAATGCAAATATTAAAAAGAAATTTGTTTCTCATTATTTTAAATTAGTATTCATTTATTTGTAAAACTTTTTTTTCTGTGAAACTACTTTGTGAACAATCACATTTGTTTGAAAATACATAAGCTTTTGAGAAAAAAATTAAATGAAAAATGTATTTATATACCACAGAGTGGGATATTTGAGCAATGTTTCTCTAAACCTGCAAGGCCAAGAGCTATAAAAATGTAAAAGAAGCATCACATTTATAATTTTTTTCCACCGGAATTCATCATAATGTTCATGTTGCTATACATGTCAATATATTAAATGAAGTGTGTTACACACATGCTTTGGTAAAAAAGAAAAGTCATGTCACCTTTTAAAAATAATGTCTTGTATGATTGGTTAAAAGATTTTTTTAAAAATTGGCTGTGCTGGAAGTACAAAGTATTATGACTATTTCAGCATCTTTCAGTATGACTGTATGCATTGCTGATTAATGATGGTAATTTCTTCAGGCTATAATTTCTGCCATAGTATATAATAATTAACAGTATACAACCACTATTGACATTTTTGATAATGATTTTTAGTTGTGCTGATACTGCAGGTAAGGAATTACAAACGAAAGGCATCTTCACAACTTCTCTTTCAGATACATGTCTGTGACTATTACTTTTAGGTATGAGAAGCTGAGACAATAATTCGCTAGTGTAGAAATTATCTCATTTAGAAAAGTCTCACTTTAAGCATTAACCCTTGCTGCTTTTGTAAAGGAGCCCAGGGAGACACCAAAGCCATGCTTCTGTTAGTCTTAGAAGTAAACTGTGTAACTCAATACAAAGCTATAATTAATTCTTCTCTTATTTCACTGAATATCTTTCTCAAAAGTAGTCACATTTGGAAAAACAATCCCAGAAGTATAAACACAGAAGATTTTGCTACTAGTATGAGAGGAAGATGTGAGCCTGCCTATAGTCCTAAAGTATATAACTTTTGAAGCTTGAATTACCATCTTTTCATTACAGCAAGTCTGTTCTTACAGCAGTTTCTTTACATGTCATTTTACAAAGAGAGTGATTCCAGTATGCTGGTAGTCTTGTTTAGAGTAGGTGACTAATGTGTCCTTGTGCAGCATTCTAGCTACACCTGAGCAGAGGAGTGAAGCTTCACTTCGAAAAGCATACAGAAATTTAAAGTAGTTTTTGTGGGTTTTTTTTCCAAATTGTAATCCTCTCTTTCTCCCTCTCTTCCCCCTTAGTCCTCAAATTGGAAATTCCCTACAAATAAAAAGTCTATGAAACAGACGGTCTCATATCAGCCAAAGCTTCTGTTTTGACAAAAATCTGCTTTTGTGCAGAGCAATGGATTTTACCAGGTAAGTCCTTGAGGTTATTTTCACCTTATTTTCTATGGTTCTATAATTACCTAAACAAGTATATTTTCAGTAAAGCTTATTAATTTTTTTTTTAGATAAAACAAAAAATAAAGTTTGTCATTAACAGTTGAAACATCGCACTCTGAAAGTATTGGCATTGTCTTGACCTTTTTTTTTCTTACGCAAAATTCCTTTGAGCAACCACATTTTCTAGCAGTATGTAACTTAAGAATTTCCTATTTTGATAGAATGGGATTCAACTTAAATTTCTTCCTAATGTGAGAGTAAGAAGTAACCTACCTCTCTTTATTTCACAAATCCAGCTATGACTGTATTCACAGTGTATTGCAGTCCATGACATGGAAGGCTCTTCACTGATTGCTCCACAATATTCAAATGCAGTATTGTAAAAATAACCATTTTTCTTATAATTTACCTACAGAAGAAAAACAGCTTTCTTTTTTATTCTTATCATAGAAGGAAAAAAAGTTGTACTCCAAAAAGAAAGAGAAGTTTCAAACCATTCCTTACTTTTCTCCTATGTCTGGACAGCCTCTGTGGGCTATTAAAGCCATACAGTCACTCCACAAGAAAAAAGAAAGGCTCTGGGTTTACACAGCAGTTATCAAACTCTAGCAGTCCTATGAAAACTGGAATTAAATGAGGTTATAAATCAAAAGCAGGGGAAAGGAATGTAACAATAGATCACCAGACTAATAAAATCAGGAGAGACCTTTCTCATATATTTGGCACTTAGATTATGATCTCTATATCTGGAACTAGTACTCGGTGTTACCACTGTTGTGGTGGTATAAACTCAGGGTTTATTGGCCTTTTTCTTTTCCAAACTAGTATGAAGAATAGTAATTTAGGGTTAGTCAATGGCGAGGTAGACATTTCTTGGACTTAATACAACTCTCATACACACTAATGGAAACAGCTCCAACAGCAAAAAAGTCAGAAAGAGACTGCAAGGTCAAACACTCACCGGTGATCCATCACTCCAGGAAAGCCCACCATCAGGATCCAAAGACTGCAAACCTATCCAGAAAGGCTGAGAGGGTGGGGATTTTTTTCTAGAGTTTGAAAAATTTATCATGGGAGAAGAGAACATAAGTGGTTTTAGCTCAGCTGAATTTTGCGAATTCTGTGGGACAATAAATCTCATCCTCACTGAAGGCTTCAGATAGAATAGAAATTTTAAAAATAACAAAATGCTGTTGCTCAGCAAACTCCCATTAGCATGTCAGTGAAGTTCACACCTTAAAATTTTATACTTTGCGAATGACTGTGTTGAAAACACAGAACACAGTTTTTTTGTCATTGATGTGTTTATAGTATTCTTTGAGATATAAAATGTTCAGGATTGCTGGAAGTTACAATTTAGTTTCAAAATGGTTCAATGAAAAAACTTAGAAATATGTCTGAAAGAGAAGCATTCAACCAGTTTGGTTGTTGGATTGGCTGGTTTTCTTTTTTAAAAGATTTGCAGATGATAACAAATTGTAGACACTCCCCAAATTGCTTTCAAAATGATACCCATATGAAACATTTTCTTGGCTCTTTTTCTTGTGATTATGATGATAAACAGATATAGATTTTCAACTAATTATCTTAGGAGCAATTAAATAACATTATAATTTATTCCTATATAATGTATTGTTACACCAAAATATCAATTATTAGATACTTTGTTTACTTACATTATTAAGTTTTCTATCACTATTTGCTCTTCTTCACTTCCGATGGTAGCCAGGTCTCCTCCTATGTCTCTGCAGAAATCTCGGGCTTCAAACCATGTTTTCTTTTGGTTTTCTTCTCTCACAAAAACCTGTAGATCCAGGTAGAACATTATTTTTACAGCATGTTAAAAATAAATCTGCTGACTGCCTTGTGTAAGCAAAATAGGAAAACATCCTGTTACAATTATCATATATACTATGGATTAAAAAGTATACTGATTAGATAACCTTGCATATCACTGATAGAGTGATAACTGCAGTGATTTCCATGAATAGCTATGTAAAAGCTAATTACATCTGTGCAATAACATGCATTCTCTGAAGATTAGATACCCTGTTTATTTGGTACTCTGCTGTCTCATGAGTAGGATTATTGGAAAAAAATAATGCTTACTCTGAAGCATGAATTAGTGCTATTGCTTGTATCCCAACCCAAGGGACATTGGGAATCAGAAGCGGTTTCAGGAGCAAGAGGAAGAGTGATTTTTTCAGCTACTTTTTTGCAGAGAAATTTTGCCTTTACTTCACAGTTCTGAACATCCCATAGTCCAGCTGCATTTCCAGTCCTTATGGCAACACAACCAGCTTCATTCCCTTTGTGAGATATAAAAGAAAATTGAAATGTGTTTTAAAGTGGTTCCCTTGACATTTTTACAGCTCATGTGATTGAGTTACAAAAGACTGAAATATTAAGTACAGTGTCCACTCAAAGGAGGGGCTTTGTAAATAGAGGAAACCAGCAAGCAGAGTCCTTCATCATCTTCCCTCCCCTTTGAAAAGCTTTACATGCTTTGAAAAGCATGAACAACTCCTTGTCTGCCTCTTCCCTATGTTACTCATTGCAGAGATTTGGCAGCACATTGCCCATGCTGGAAGGGATTTCAACCTTTCCACTCAGTTTGATTTTGCTCTTGTAAGCACTGAGGAGCCTTAAAAGAAATTCTTTCATGGCATCATAGAAAATAATAGAATCACAGAATCATTTAGGTTGGAAAATAACTTTATGACTATCAAGTCCAACTGTTAACCTTACACTGCCAAGTCTGCCACTAAACCAAAACTGAACACAGTATTTGATGTGTGGTCTCACCGTGCCAAGTACATATATCAAAGATACTTGTATGTCAAAGGCAGAATGTTTGTATGTGTCATCACGTATTTGTTATAGCAAAGTTGTGAAACATTTTACAATTGCAACGCAGAAAGTTCCTTCGTAACATAAATTTACTCCAATGGTAGTGTACCAGGCATTGCTGCATTCCAGTTTGTGTACAGAACACCTTCACCAGTCACCCACTTGAACATCCCTTGCTCTTCTGTGTCTGAAAGACCAATCCAAAAATACTTCTCAGAGCTCAGACCAATGAGGCTGGTCAGGTAGGCTTGCTCATATCTGAAATGACAGGAGTCAGGTGGGGATTAAGCCTAGCTTTCCTTTAGTCTGCCATTTCTCAGCATCCTAAACTACACAAGAGTAGAATGAATGGAGTCTCCATTAGGTTTCCTTTTATGGGGAACTAAGTTGCTTAACTGGATACCAGATGGGCTAGCTTCAATAGCAGGCGAAGCTGTGCTATACTGAAAAACTGCTCCTTACAGAACAATAGCAGCTGTGATCTGTTCTGTCAGAGTAAAATACTGGAGAACATCAATGTGTAAAATCTATTTAGTTATAAAAGATATATATATTTATTATTTCCTTTT
>WTSP01004938.1:0-34286 GCA_025331215.1 Actenoides lindsayi | reverse complement strand
TTGCTTCTCTGGGGAATAGTGCTTGAATGTGAGAGCTCTAGTGCAATAATATCCAAGTTGATCAAATGCTGAGGGCTGTGTTAGAAGTGCCTGAAGCTTGTTTGTATTCAGAATTTCAGTTTGCACTTAATAGTGTATCATACTAGTCTATCTGTCAGTTCTACTTAAAAATGTCCTTACTAATTTAATTAATTCACTTCAGCTCAGCTTAAGTGAATAAGATCCACAAGGAAGTGTCCATACATATGTATTTTGTCATGGCTTTATTTTCCTTTTACCCACCATGTACAAGATTAAATACCATTGTCATTTTTGTGTTTGTATTCATGACATTCCATCAACATTACTTATAAAGTGTGGAGCAAGAAAGGATGGGCCACTTTCATGCAACTCTTAACGTGTCAGAATCTCACTCTTAGGACTTCTGGGTTACCCAGCATCAACAAGGAGCTCCAGTTTATTGACTGTAGACTCGTGTGTGTATACATAGACACATGCATAAAAATATATTTTAGAGCAATGCTAGGACCACAGTTAATTGGGTGGGAAACTGTGCTCTGGGGGATGGTTCCAGCTCAGAAAGCAGATGTAGTCTGGTCTGTCTTGAGCTAGAGCATGATCTCATTGCAAACAGAGTTTTCTAATTCTGGAGCTGTTATACTGGAAAGAAGTGGGTATTGCGTTTGAACATGAGATTTTTTCTGGGATGTGTTTAAAATGGGTAGAATTTTATAGAAACAGCATACTTCTAACACAGTAGCTAGCTGCTTGCTGAGCTGCATGTCTTTCCTGAAAGGCATGGAGACCCATGATCTTATCAAGATAATGTTGACAGACTTTTTTTTTTTATTTTTAATTAAAAAATAACTTTTGTAATGTCATTTTTGGGAAGAGCCACACTGTTTTCTGGAAATTAAACCAAACAAAGATATCAAACCAAAAACATTATTCCAAGGAAAGTTCTTGTCATGGAAATCCTCTGTTGAAGTAACTAAAAGTTGGCAAAGTCTTAAGCTTCAGAAAGCATTGCCAAAAAGCCCTGCTAGCTCCTCTCATTGTCTGATTTTTTTCATGTTGTTTGTTGGTGATTTTTTTGTGCAATGAATGTTCAGCTGGCCATACTTGATCATGTCCCAAGGGGGAAAAAAAAACCAAACAAAAAACAACAAAGAAAAAAAGTATACTACATAACAGCCCAGGGGACTGTGTTCCAATATGCTGGAGGAAGGAGTAAACACTCCAAGCTTACTTCTGTTTATTTGGGTTTGCTGCCATGATTATCAGCAGGGACAGGACTAGGAGTCAAGTTCCCTATGTGCAGAAAATGAAAGTGTCTGCCAGCTCCTTGTCTGTTCTCTGGCCGTCCCGTGTCCTTTGACTGTTTTGTGTCATGATTAGAGTGGAGGGGAAGAGTCAGTCTTGGCTAAAATGGCATCACTTTGGAAGTACTGGAACAGTGTTTTAAAAGAAAGGCCCAGGTACCTGCAGCCTGTTTAGGCAGCCAGCAACCCTAAGATGATGAATGGAGATGATGACCTGAGAAGCTTCATACTGAAGAGGAGGCTGAAGAGGAGCTTGACTTTTATGGATCTCTGTGAGCAGAAAAGACATCTTATGACCCAAGGAATTTTTCAGTCTAGCACAAGAGAGGTTCAAGAACTAGACCATGAGCTCACCATTCACACTGTAATGTGAATGTTCATTAGGACAAAATCAACTGTGAAATGAGATGAACCATGTTTGAATAGATGAAAGAGCTAAATATTGGAAAAAAGAGGAACCTTCTTAGGTGAATTGAAATATGGCTGAGTTAATTTTTTATGTTAAAATGCTAGCAACAGTTTGCTGTTCCCCCCCCTTTTGTTTTATTTTTTTTTGTGAGGACTAAAAGAACACCTGAGAAGAAGTGCCAATAGATTTCACTGGGTGATATTAATAATGTAAATACAGATATTTGCAAAGGGTGGCCATCACATGTCATAGCTCTTTGGTCACCACTAAAACCTGGCAAAGATCTGGTGTAAAAGTCAGGAGGTAGGCAGAAACCAGATCCTCCATTGTGGCTGACTGCAGACTGGTGCAGGAGCATTAAGGGGAAGCCCTAGGGACTGTGTTTATTTAGATATGATAGCTCTCAAAACAACAGTCATAAAGATAAGATTTTGGGCATCTAGACCACATTTGTGGGTGTAAGACGCCTGAATACTTCTAAACCACTTATTAAAAATTATTTTGGCTGCCCTTCTGGTGAAGGCTCTGAATGATAGCTTTGAAGAGTATCTGTTCAGTCTTTTGGCTCAGGGGACAGGTTTTTATCTAGTCATAGGAAAAATTGCTACTGTGTGGGTAGAACAAAATTTACAAGTAACTTGTAAATAAAGTTTACCATCAAAAGCTTTAATATCCTATCTTATTATATTGTTGCAGGTTTGGTTCTGATGAGCTAAAAAAACAGTTCCTCATACCAACTATAGCTGGAGATGTTGTGGTTTGCTTGGGAATCAGCGAAGCTGGAGCTGGGTCAGATGTCGCAAGTAAGTTAACCTATCAAATTGCCAATTTTAGATAACCTGGTATTTAAATAGGAAGAATCTACTTTCCCTGACTCTTCCTTTTGCTGCTATCTTTTGCAAGAAATGCAAAGGAAGGAAAGTCTGGTGTGGTGAGGGCAGAAAGTAATATTCCAGTTGCAGTAACGCATGCCTCTGATGCATCCAAAAGAAATCAAATTGAATCAATTTGTCAGTGAATCAATAGCTGTAACCCTTTATTGGCTGAGGACAGCAGATTAATATGCAGCTGTCATGCTGACCCTGGATTTCTCCTAGGACACAGGATGACTAAATTGACCACATTGTGCTCTTAGAAATTACTGAGACTACGTCTTCCTGCAGATAAAGTTGCTGAGTATGACAGAAGTCTTTTCATCAGCAGAGTCCTATGTCTGTCTTCTTGACCAAACTCACATTGTTTTCTTAAGACAAAACAGATAATTATACAAGATTACAAGTGGGTATTTTTCAAGACGGTTAATGGGGATAATGAAAAAATGGGACTAAATCTTCCTGCATGATCCATTGCTATTTTCCTTTCTAGTTAATTGATTTTGTTAATAAGACAATTTCCCTAATTTTTATAGACTTGTTTTTCATCGAAATAATTTCAAATTTGAATGTTCCTAATGTAAGAAATACTACATAATTTACTTTAGTTAATGCCTCTCTAGTTTAATTAGATGATTATCAGAAGTTTCTAAATATGATTTAAATTTTTGATGCAGTGTTCCAGATGATAAGTAACATAAGTATTCTTTTAGCTGCATGTTGTTTACCATGTAGTTTAATGGGTATGATACACTTGGATTAATACAGTTAAAGATAAATTTGGGATCAGCTAGGATCATCTGATGAACCCACACTGCAGCTAGGAGGCAAGACTGCATGATGAAATGGCAGTATTTTTTCACCTGTCATGGAAGATTTGATCCCTGGTAAATCCAGAAACCAGCTTACAATGCTTCTAAAGGATAGTTAAATGGACAATTTAGGCACAAGCAGCACTAGTTTACGTTCTGATTAGCACTGGTTTGCTTGAGACAGAGAGAACATAGCGTCTCCAAGTTGGGGACATGCTTCTGCCATGTGAGCTGGTGTATTTTAAACTGAAGAATGAAGAAGGTATCTCTAGCATTTTCTTCTGTCAGTTCCAAAAATACTGAAGGTGATGTGAAGAAAGTGTTTCTCTCTATAAGAAGTTTAAGCCTGGTATTAATTTATTCAGCGTTCAACAGAACAGAAATGGCTGTGTTTATTAGTCTAATATAAATTTTAAGTCAATTTGAAGGAACACCTGCCTGCTTTCAAATGTAGTTATTGTATATTATACATAGTATTGACCATGTACAAGAACAGCACAGAGATGACTTGAGAAGCAGAGCAGTACAGAACGGTTGGTATATAAAGTGTCTTTAATTTCAGGATTCTTGATACCACAAAAGCATACACATTTGTGTCAGTTTTAATGATTTTTATCTCATTCTATCTCACTTGTTCTGCAATTTATATGATATTTTGCTGATAGACCATGAGGGATATGTAAGAACACATAATGGAAGATACTGCCTCTTTCTTCAAGTTATGTCTTCCAGGCAACTACACCAAATAACCCTGTTCATGTCTACCTCTTCAACATAAATATTTTGTCTCAATGGAATCTAATCTTCCTGCTTTTCTGGGTTGAGGTCATCTTTTCTGAGCATGAAAAACCAAAATTACACATATTGTCCGTAATGGCACAAATACTTCTCCAGCCCTAAGAGAAGTAGTACCCTCTGATATGTAATGTTACACAACAGTTTGCTGGGATGTGAATCTTGTGATTAACTATGCGAGTCATCTTCATTAGTGGCTTGCTATTGAAATACGGTAGGATACAGCAATCATCCTTATTTGTGCCCAAGTACTTGTGTTTGTCATACTGAATTTGAAAAATCAAGATCATTCCTTTCTTGCTGGGCAAGAAATACCTCAGTTGTTTGCATTGGTGATGTCTTCCAAGTTCATCACAAACAAACTTCACTGATGTATTCCTATTCTTCTTTTAAAGGTCATTAATGGAAATATTTAATAGGTTTTGTCCAAAGGCTGATATCCAAGGAGAAGCTCCAATAGTACTTTTCTTGCACATCATCACTTCCTCTTTTAATGCAACCTGATGCAATTTCCCCTTTGCCAAGTTCCTTACCCACATTTCTACTTACGTCCTAATTCTTATTTTTTCAAAATTTTAACTCATAGTTACCTAGTTTGCTTGGGTTCAAAAGGATTTTTCCTATTCTGCTTTTCTCTAGGAAATCCATTTTCATAATAACCAAGTCAGATTGGTTTTGAAGAAGATACCACTGGTAGATTGAATTATCTTTTCTTTATCTTTTTTTTTTTCTTTTTTTATCTTTTTTTTCCTTTTCTTGTATTCTGAGGCTGCGCAGACTGCCAAGGCCAACAACTTGTTTTCACTGATTTTAATTTCTGTACAGTCCTTCCTATAGATCTCTTGCTTTTTCATCTATATTGTGAATTTTTTTATAACCTCATGTGAAATATTTCTTTAGTTTTGAGGCGTCCTCTATGTGCCCTACGTTTTTTTTAAACATAAAACTTGCTTATTGACTTGTTCACCTTTCTTCTAAGGAAAGAGAATCAACTCTTCACATGATCATTTTAATTAGTCATTCCTCAACTGTTTAAAGCAAGTTGTTAACCGTCACGTCTGGGAGTACATGAACATTCACATTAGTAAGGCATTTGTTCTGTAATCTGTATTTGGATGGTTAGTCCCCTGTTGTGCCATGATTGCAAGAACCGTTTACATTTGTGATAATGTCACAGTGTTCATTGTTCCTCTGCAGACCTTCCATGGAGCCTCTATCTAATCTCTTCAGTAGCTGTTCTACAACAAAGGGATGTATGATGTAAATCACTGTATGCTGCCATTCTTTTCACATTACTCCAGTGTCATATTTCTTATTCCAGCTCTTGTCTGTCCTTCATTTATTATTTAGTCTCCATGTATATGATTGTCCAGTGTCTGTGTATTATAAGCACCGGTACTTCAGATTCCTTCAGTTTGTTGGCCTTCATTATTATACAGATTTCATATCAAGTCCCTTGGACAGATTGGGCATAGCCCTTTTGTTGATTGAATAACTATGTGGCTACTGGTTTTATCCACATTAGTATATCTCTTTCCCTTTTTGTTCATCATTATCTGCTTTTAAGTTCCTTTTAGCCATAGCTATATTTGATTTTCCCTTGTCTTATACCTTATACAATTTTCTCCCATAATTTTTTCCCCGGTTCCTTCATGAACAAGACTTTTATTTTCAGCTATGATGACCTCAATCCTAGTTTATCTTGTAAATGAAGATCAAATACTTGGGTTTGCTTTTTTTAAATTTTTTTTTATTTAATGTTTAGAGCCTTTGGGAAGGAAGCTCAGATTGAGGTGGGTGTGTATGAAGGTATAATCGGCTGTGCCTGCCCACTCCGCTTGGTGTCTGACTCCTACCCTGCAAGTCTACTGCCTCCCTCAGTAGGTGGGCTCTTATGGGCTACAGCCCATATAAATAGTTTCATTGGATTTACAGGTGCTATTAGGGATATAGTGAGGTTCTTTTATACCATCACCTACTTATAGCTAGGTATCTCTTACAGGATCTTCCTCAGTTGGGGTTTTGGCTGAAGAAGTTCAACTGCAGGAGGAAGAAGCCAGCCCTTTGGAAATTCTGCCCAAGTGTATATAGTAACTAATGATTCACTCTGGCTGGCTGTTTCTGCTAGGGCTGCGTGCAGCATGGTGAGAACACTCACAGATAAAACTAAGGGTGCTTTTAGCCGGGGTGTATAAATAGCAGGTGGTTAGAACTCCTTCATGCACAGGCTTTCTTATCATTTAGACTTGGCCTTTAGAAAGTTTACTGGCTTTGAATTTAGTATGCCATTCTGACCTAGAGCACGCAGGAAGTGCATGTACGTTTATCTTTATGCATACACAGATATTGAGGCTTGTGTTTGATTAAGTCAGGACTCTGAAATTAATGGCCTCCTCGGTGACTAATGTGCACAGTAACAGAAGCACGTAATAGGTCACCTCAGACTGAAATGTTTCTGGCCTGAGTTTTTGACAATCAGATTTACTTAGGGAAAGTTCTCTTTTTCCATCCACTGGGATGAAGACTCCACCTAAAGGAGGATGGAGAAGTGGTCTGGTTTCCCTGGCTCACCTTCCAAGAGTTGTCCAGATGAGTCTGCCTTGTGCAGCCTGAAAGAGTTAGAGGACTTGGAGGATACAAAGGGAAAACTAATTATTATTGTCTGAGAGCAGAGGAATGACTCTGACAGTTGCACAGAGACCAGTTTATCCCTCCTTCACAAGAATAACCCTTCATTTCCTATGTTTTGAAATAGGTATCAAGACAACAGCTGTAAGAAAAGGTGATGAATATGTCATAAATGGTGGTAAGATGTGGACTACGTCTGGGTGCCAAGCAGACTGGATGTGTCTGTTGGCAAACACCAGTGAAGGACCTCCCCATCAAAATAAATCCCTCATATGTCTGCCGATGAATCTTCCTGGTAATAACATAGAACTCTTCCTCTTCAAATTTGATTTTATGGGTGGTTTTGTGTATGCCAAATATAAGAAGGAAAAATGTTTGACAGAAAGGACTGCACCCATAAATGCTCTTCTGAGTTTGGCATTTCACTGTCATACAAAGGTGGTTCTGAAATGCAATTGCACACTTCCATAAAAAAGTAGTGGACAAGAGGAAATGAGAAAGAAGTTAAATATTTTATCACGGCCTGTTGCAACAGGACAAGGGTTAATGGTTTTCAACTAGAAGGTAGATTTAGACTAGATATAAAATTTTTTACAATGAGGATGGTGAAACATTGGTCCAGGTTGCCCAGAGAGGTGATAGATGCCCCATCTCTGGAAACATTCCAGGTTAAGTTGGATGGGACTCTGAGCAACCTGATCTAGTTGAAGATGTCCCTGCTTACTACAGGGAGGTTGGACTAGGTGATATTTAAAGGTCCATTCCAACCCAAGGCATTCTATGATGCTACAATTTTGCAGACGTCAGCTTGTGACTCCCAAATAATTTATATTGAGAGTACTTTTCACCAAAAATAAGTGTTTTTTTTCAGTTACTTTTGCATGGAAATATTTCATAACCTTCTCTGATAATGAATAGACAAGTCAGTGCCAAGGACAAAATTAATGCCTCAAAGAGATCATTAAAAACAGAGCCAGCATTTTCTTGGAAAATTATAACATCCAGTATCTTTTAGTTTTGGAGAAGTTCCACACTTTTATGTTGGTTTTTTTGTCCCCAAAAGGCATGAAGATGCAGAGTCCACAAAATAAATAACATACTACTATATTTACGTAGATCTTTGCTACATATGAACTATATATCAAATGTTCTTACATTATCTTTTAAAAATAGCATTAAACTCTGTTTTGTATGAGGACTAGTGTACAGAATATACTTCATTTTTCAGTGAATGGAGAAGCATTATTAGGCTTGCTGTCTCATTTGTTCAGAAAATATTGAAAATGGTTCTCAAACATGTGAAAATAAAAGGATAGAAGTTTAGAGATTTCAAATTTGCGCAATACATGAGAAATACCTCCCAAAACAACTCAAATGCCAAAACCTGCCTTCTGAGAGCCACTCCGTTAAGAGTGAGTTTACAGACCAGCTGCACCCAGCACTGATAGAGTGCTGTGCTGTGACTGTATTGTGTGGCTGGCTGAAGAGAAGTGCAGGCAGACCCAGAGTGCCTCCTGGCTCTGCTTGGCAAAGGAATCTTTTTTTTTTTGCCAGGGCACTACGGTCATTAGCAGTTTAAATTACAAAATTAGCCTGAGAGTTTAATGTGGGCTGGAGTGAAAGCTTCAAAGATCTTGGAAGTAGGGATTTGTTTTTGAGGAAGACTAGTAATTTTGGTGAAGACACTGAAGACGTGCATCCTGATCTAAGGGTACAAGTTTTGACGGTACGGTCTACATGGTGTCTGTTCCTGAGTTGTCTACAGACCTTGCAACAATGATGTGCTGTATGCATAAAGGACATCATTCAGAGAGGAGACAGTTGAACTTATGTGTGGAGACATTTTTGCAGTTTTAACACCCATTCAGAAGTTTTAAACCTTTTTGATTTTCACTTTAATATTTTAAAAATTATGTCATATATTAATTTATTTAATATATAATGTATAATATCACAGGAAGGGGACCTCTGGGGATCATCAAGTCCAACCACCCTGCCAAAGCAGGATCACCTAGAGCAGGTTGCACAGGAATCCAGGTGGGGTTTGACAGCCTCCAGAGAGGAATGCTCCACAGCCTCTCTGGGCAGCCTGTTCCAGGGCTCTGTCACCCTCCCAGGAAAGAATTTTCTCCTTACGTGTAAGTGGAATCTCCTGTATTCCAATTTGTGTCTGTTGCCCCTTGTCCTGTTGCTGGGCACTGCTGAAGAAAGTCTGGCCCCATCCTCTTGACCCCCACCCTTTAGATATTTATAAGCATTGATAATATATATTTAACACATAATTTTAAAATGTAATATATATTTAATATATAATAATGTATTTATAGATAAACTTTTTTTGTTCATTCACGTTATTACACATACAAAATAGGTGTCATTATCAGCTTTTCACATGTTAGGGGCACCACCACAGCAGTGAAATGGAGGTCTATATATTCACTTAATAGATCAGACTCAGACCAAAACCCACATCTGCAATGTTGCAAAAGAGTTGATGAGAGCTGCTTAAGGGAGTGTCTTTTAAGTGAATTTCAGTGTGGAGTAAGTCAAGCAAGTAAGTGAATTGCCTTGGGAATTAAGCAAGTTCTGAGTGGGTTGTGAATTACTACAACCACTGCTCGTGCAAGACAGGCTTTGAATGGGAGCTCACAGAAGATGGAGCTGAGCTGCTTCAGCAGTTGCTGACTTTGTCCTTATTGATAAGTGATGAATGAACATGTAACTCAGAGCCAGAATCTCCTTGAATTTCCAGGTAAACTCACTTATCAGCCATCTGCATGAAGCCCTCCTTGTGATTTGTCATGAAAGGGTCAGAATACAAATGCAACACCACTACTCTGAGATACGTTTTCCAAAACCAACAAAGCAGCCGACATACTGTTAGAAGCAGATCAAATATTGACTTGGAGGTTTTCAGCTACTTTGTTTATTCCAAAAAGACACCTGAGTCACTGTAGCTTTAGAGGGTGGTTCTTGTTGGGTCACACAGCCTATCCATAGACTATCCTTACCTGCTATAGATAGGTTTTGAGTAGAAAAATTGTCTTACTTGCTTGAAGCCAATCTGTAGAAGTGTAAAATTCTTCATAGAAACAAAAATTGCACTCCTCAAAGTGTATATGCTTTCATTCTTCTGTGAGATACAGATATTGACCTTCAAATAGGTCACTGTACCATGACTGGTGACCTTTTGAAATGAACTATTAAGACAGTTGATTGTGCTCAGTGGGTGGATCATATCACAAGTGAGATTTTTCAGGAAGACAAAAAGGAAAAGCCTGAAAAACGCTGCCATTTGACACAGATGTGAGAAGGAAGCTCCAGCTGGTTTGATACATCCTAAGGATGTCTGTCTGACAGAGATTGTGCTTCTTGGAGGGCAGCAGACCAAGACTGTACAGGAAGTCTCTGGAAGACATTGCCAAATGATGCACTATCAAGCATCTGTAGATGCATGTGTGTCAAAGCTCAAGGAGGAGTGCAATGGAGAATGAGTGTCTTATATCTGATTAACTGCTGCAGTCACCAGCCTGTATGGCAGAGTAAGGAAGGGATCCATGGTACAGCAGTAAATCATTCGTTGCCAGCAGCTGGAAGGACATGGGAGTCCAGTCCAGCATTTTCCACAAAAATCTTAATTATTTCATACTTGTATTAAGTGGTGGTTAAAAAAAAGAGAAAAAGTTACAAGTCTGAAAGCACGTTATTAACTTCAACAACTGGTAGTTTATTGCAGAAGTAGGATTTGCTTCTTCTAATTATAGTTGTGTACAGTGTCTATTCTGAGGTGAAGCAAATCATAGTCTAGATTTGACGGATGCTGCTGGATACATTTCTCATAAAGTGAATTTGGATAACAGCAGTGTGGATTCACAGTAGATATCCAAATTAGGTGAATGCTTCTCATAGTAACAATGTTTTTTAAAAAAAAAAGAAAGGGAAAAAAAGCTGAATTTCTCATATGGTGAAAGAGGGTGTAAAAAGTCTGTGTGTAAGATATACAGACAAATGGCTTGCAGCCATTGTAACTATTTGTGTGGTGGTTTATCCTTTGAGTCCTCAGGTGGCGCTAGGGTAGATTGCAAGGAGGGGATAATAAGGAGAAGAGCATTCAGGAAAGGGGAAAGAACATGTTTCTCAGGTTACAATTTAAAGTGTGCCTCTTTCCATTTATAATGGCACTAAATGGTGTCAGGAGAGAGCGACTGCCTTGCTCCCAAGATGGAATATAGGTAATAAAAGACATTGTCAGAAGGCTGGAGGAGTGGGACAAAAAACAAAGACAGCTAAGAAGAACAGTCCAGGAAGAGATACAGCAACCTGGCTCAGCAATACTGTTTCAAGCAGCACAAATGACTCTGTGAAGTGGTTTTAGTTAGTCAGGCACCTGGCCTTGCTAGGCTGAGATTTGTGTATTATGGATGGCTTGTGATTTATTTTAATATAGACAAACTCCAGGAGTTATCTGGGCTGATGATTTCTACTGCTGCTGGTAATTTTTAGTACATAGTAGCCCTTACCAAGAGAATGAAGATGACTACGTAAAGAAAGATATTGTAGCCAAAGAGATGATTAGGTATCATTGTCTTCAAAAAAAGAGAAAATGTAAAACATGTAGCAGTAACAGAAGGGGCACTCATTTATATGAGGCTGATGCAGTTTGGCCTCCTTCTGAATGAGAAACATGAATTAATTTAAGAGCAAGTGAAACTGGTAAGGCAGAACCAAGGGGAGGATGATGCTGGGTTCAGGAAACTGGAACGCACAGCCCAGTCTGGAGGAAGTATGGATGGAAATCATTAACACATTTAGCTCATCTAACTATACCTGTAAGAGCTTTCTTCAGTAGTTGTTCTTGTGTGTGGATGGAGTGAAGTACACAACAAGACTGATTTAGCAATATTAAGAACTGGCAGCAGTGCGCTTTTTGCAGCGAAGTAAACAATCCACTAACAGGAGCTGCAAGTGCATCTTCATGTAGGGGAGGCGCAGTGATTGCACAAAAGCAGCTGGAAGTAGACCAAAGTCATGATCTTTGCGACTCACAAAGAAACCAGAGTAATATGAAATGAGAAAAGATGTTCCAGAAATCATTTGGACCTGTAAATGTTTCAGTGTGTGTTTGTTTAGCTCCAATTTTAATACAGAAACAGACCAGAAATGCTTTTTTGGCATGACTGGGTGCAAATTGCTGGATAATTTTCAATCTAAAAGTCAAAACAATTTTTATACAGCTGACCTAATTTTCTTCCTGCATTGAGCACATACAAAAGCAAGTATTCTTACCACACGGTCTGTTTATAGATTGACTGATGGAGAAATATCTTCAGTGGAAGGTGTGGAAGTCCATGTGGACCTTATTCTGAGAGCAGTCTTGGCATTTGGAAATCAAGTCAGTATTTCATCTCTGCAGGGAGATGAAACTTCTCATAACCTTATTCAATGCAGCCAGAGAGTGATTTTGAAGGGAATGACTGCCAACTTCTGCTGCCTGAAAAACCAGAGTAATTTTGACGTGGCTGAAGGCCTCCTGTCAGTAGAAGTTGAGATGTCTGTATTGGTTCAGAAAGAGATGTTCACTGAAAACCATGAAGGATAGCAAGGTACAAGTACACAGAGGGACCGCAACAGTCTGTGCAGTGACCAACTCCTACTAAGTCACATTAGAGGGTAGTAGAAGTTTGGAGGAAAAAAAAAGAGAAAAAAAAAAATAGAATGAAGAGGAAAATATTACCAGAATACCTCCTCATCACAAAACTGATTAGAATGCCACATATGTGGGTAGTAAAACGTTTGGTTTTCTGCAAAGATGTATATGCTGATTTGAAGGACTGGTTTTCTATATGTATTGACCTGGCCAATGTAATAAGCATGTTTTGCACAAATCCTCCTACCTGGTTGCTGGTCTCAGTTTAACTCTGAAATGTTCTTGTCTTCCATCCTCAATACTCATATTAGCCCCAGGGAAACAAGGAGGTAAAAGCTGAAGACATGGGAATTGCCCTAAAAAACCAGTGATGTCTGTTAAACTCTCATGGCGCAGTGGCAAGCCATGCTTACATCTGCACAATAGCAAGAAAGAGCTTGTAGTGAGGAAAAAACAAACAAGAGGAAGGATTCCTACCTGGTGTGACTGAAGCTGAAATCTAAAGCCTTACATGGCCAAACCTGAAGGAATTGGGTTCATCTCCAACAGTCAGTTGTCTGTGGGGTCAGAGTCAGTGCTGTGTAGGGAGATCTGTGGGCATGCAAACCCTCTTCACAAATATGTCCAGATGAAAAGTCAGAGGAATTAACTGTGATCACTGGGAATCATTCTATGACTACTTAGATGAACTAAACAATATTTTGTAGGCCATCATAAAATACGTAGTCTTAACAAAATTTTCAGTTGATATGGAATTGTTGGATGTCTGTAGAAGTTAGAAATTTGAGTCTAACCTTTTATTATTAGGAAAAAGTGGTGTGGTGTGGTTGTAAACTCTTTCTTTTACAGGTACCAGAAAAACTCAGGATAGGATAGAAAGGAGAAGATAAATGTGGCATAGAGGGAGAGAAGAGATTTTCCAGGAGGATAAATTCTCTAGTTGAAGCTTGAAACATAGCTCTGTTTTTGTCATTATTAAATATTTCTCTACTGTTTCACAACAGTGCTGGCACTCAGCAAATACTGCTAAATTGAATTCCAGCATTTAATTATAGTGCATTAAAAAGCGAACGCAAGCAAATAAATATTGCATTATTTCAAGATGTGCATGAAGTAAAATTATTGCTGCTAGTAAACGATTATTATTTGGGGATGTAATGAAAAGTAGGATCTTTACAATTGCAGTTTCTGATTTGCTAGTTAAATAAAATGGAAAAACTCTTTTAAAAATAGGATGTGGGCCATTTTACTCTTAAATTCCAGAATACTTTTATGTTTTTCCTCAAGGTAGGTTTCACTGTAGTCTTGGCACATACCTTCACATCTGCAAACTTTGCTTTCTTAAAATGCTGTACTTGTACATAGTGATTCTCATTTCTGTGGCCTTTCTAATAACCCTTTTTCTTCAGGGATTCATGTTGCTAAAAAGATAGACAAACTGGGCATGAGGTCATCGGATACAGCTCAGATCTTTTTTGAAGACGTAAGGGTCCCCAGGAAAAACCTCATTGGAGAGGAAGGAAAGGGTTTTGCGTATCAGATGTTGCAATTCCAAGAAGAGCGGCTGTGGGGAGTAGCCACTGGTAAGTCGTCGTTTGTGCTTCTGGGGCCGTGCAGGAACGCAGGGGTCACCCTGAGCATGATTAACAGCACTTTCCTTTTATTGTAAATTGCAATGACTTCTTATGATCTGTTCCTGAAATCTGTCATAGCCTGGATACAGACGATCTTCCCTTTCTGTAGGAAAACTTGAAATAGAAAATATTTTGTGAGGCATCACAGAGGCTGTTTTTACCTTGTTTCTTTTTCTTGTTGCTTTTCTGCTGATAAGAAAATATAGCATCATTTTATGTTTGCCACAAATATAGTACAAAGGTTATCAAAATACTGGCATGAAATAGAAGGATGGTGACTTTTCCTGTAGTATGGTAAGCTATGATGTTTATCCTGGATTTTAGAAAGTTAACTTAGTGGCTCTTACGGGATGTAAGAGCTTCATTTTGTGAATCTGTTTTACTTCTGTACACTTTGGACAGAAGTGGTACTGCACCAAATTCCTTTCCCTGAGGTTACGCTGTCATAGAGTTCCTGTTAGTCAGAATGCAGGCTGTACTTGAATCTGCATATTTGAATTAGATGGAATCTGGATATTCCAAGTAACCAAATCCAAGTCTGAATTGTCCATTTTCACTCTCCCAACCTTCCCCACACCCCACACCGTTTGCTACTTCAACTTAAATATAATGTGGTTCACTGTAAGAAGATAGTCCCCCTTTAAATTTCAGGGTTGTGTAAATAATGTCAGCATATTTGTGCTCCTGTGCATACTGTCCGTGTGTGGCTGGGGAATTGGGAACTCTAAGAAGTGATTTTCTGATTCAGTGACCAAATAAAAAATCACCCCCTCTTGTGGGTTGATCCCAGAACAAATATTTTTAGAGTTCACATGCTTTAAAAAATCTTTGGTTTGGGCCAAAATCTTAGATCAGCCTGAGTTAAATAGTAACTGTGAGAGTAGTTTTAGCAAAGAACAGGAATTTAAAGTTGCAAGGGATGCCACTGTAAAGTTGGGCAAGGAGGAGGCATGGTCCTACTCCTGGTCCTGCTTTAATCAAGATGTACAGACTGGAAGGATGTGCATTGTGCATTTTTATGCTCAGTTTGAAGTCTAAGTTAAACAAAACAATCAGAAACTCTAGGTTGCAGTGATACTTCCCAGGCAGCAGAGTAGCCTGCTGCGTTAGTCATGCCCCAGGCAAAAGTGACGCACACTGACAGCATCAAAACACAAAGCCTGGCAGGTTAGATCACTCCTGTTAAAACCACTGACAGCTTTGTACTGTCCAGCCTTGCACAACGGCCCAGCAGTCACCAAGCTCTGCCAGGAAGTGGGACACCAGGTTTCAATTCTTCTATTTGCCCAGAACAACACAGTGGGAGCAGGCAAACCCTTGCCCTGGATGAGCAGTCTGGGAAGGGCATCTTTGTTCCCCCTGCCATGGCCAGGCAGGGATCATCGGGGAGGAAGAGCCTTGGAGTTCCCTAAGGGAGAGGGAGCTGCCTCCTGCAGTGCAGTGGTCAGTGGGTTACACCTTTCTGGGTCATCTGTTTTGCTTTTATCCGCTATCTGGCATAAAATGCATGAAAGCACTAGGAACAGGGACAGGACCCATGGTTTGGGCCAAGCTGCAAACTTCAGAGGTAACCAGTTATGGTAAGGAAGAAAAAAGAGTAACCGATATTCAGAAGGTAGCCAGGTGCTTGGTAGATGCAGTTTGTTACACCAGGACATCTAGCTGTTAACTTCTAGTCCTGCAAATGGTTTTACATCTGTTCAACCACAAGTGTTTTGCCAAAGGCTCAGATGTGACAAACTCTGTATGTGCTTTCAGGAGCTTTGTGATTAGGTCTGCATGTGTAATCCTAGTCTTCATTTCCTGGCCTCCGAAGGACGTTTCTGTTCCTTCCCAGTTCATGACTATTCAGGTGACACTGGAAATCACCAACCTGCTTTTAAACACTTTAAGGACCAGTCCTGGCATCCTCACTTTCACTGCCTCCTAAAAATTGGAAGAGGCAGTTGACTGCCATTCTTTTCTTTCTTTCCTTTTTGGGCATTGTTTTGTTTTGTTGTGTTTGGGGGGGTTTCTTTTGGTTTTATGCATTTTTAATATCAAGTATCACATGCTCCAGCCTTCACTTTGTTTATTAATTATCTTCTTTGTGGGCAGATTTCAGAATGTGTGTGGCGTTTCATTCCTTCTTCACCCCTTTCCCTCCCCCCTCACCCCCACATTTAAAATAAATTTTCATTCAAACAGTTTTAAACTATAAATGGAAAACTAATTTCCTCAAATTGCAAAATTTGGTCGCAGGTGTGGTCTCTTCTGCCAAGTGACACATCATCAAAGGCATTAGTAAAAGTTGCTGTGTCTCTTGCTTCATTGGAAGAGAAGAGCTGCCACGTATCTCTCCCGTGTTGTGACACTCAGTAAACACTGTCCGTTTGTGGACCTGTTTCACTGATCACAGGAAAAGAATGTTGCTATGGCAAGAAAGCAAACAGGTTTTTTTATGAATTGCTTAACTTGGAGGCAAAGAGGGAGTTCAGTGTGTGTGAGAGAGCAGAATGGCGCTTCCTAATTGCTTGTATCTGCTCCTGCAGTCTCAGTTTTATGAGCACCATTGAGTCATGGCCAGTAAGCAGGGTGTCAGATCCTTCTGCATGGGTAACGCGTGTCCTTAGAAAACAGATCACTAGAGAGTGATCAGCCACGACCTAAGAAAAGGACTTTAATTTACTTTTGTTTTGAGAGGAGTCATAGCAAGGCAAAGTGTGTTTACAGTGACCAGAAGTTTCAATGGAAAATATGTAAGTCGGATGGAGGTATGAGGAAAAGATTAATCTGCATCTGTCATCTTCAAGTGCTTTGACAGTTCTCAGCTGTGTGGTAGACCATGCATTCCCTAGGCTGCCCGAGAGTGACATTGCCTGCATATGCTGTCAGTTGAAGCCTGTGGGGCCAAGTTTGTCTGATGATGTGGAGAACATCGGATGACAAAAGAGGGAGCAAATATACAGGAAAAAAAAAGACAAAAAAATTGAGAGAGAAAATGAGTTTCACTGTTAAGAATGACAATTCTCTGTACTTAACATGACTGGTAAAGCATTGTGTTCTGTTACGTTGTACAAGGCTGTTGGCAGTCATGATGTTCACAATGTGCTGCATTTCATTGCTGTTTGCTGCACAGCTAAGCTTTGCCATGTTACAGCTCTGCTTATAGCTCTAAATACTACAGGTCATAGCATCACAGGATGGTTTGGGTTGGAAGGCACCTTTAAAGATCATCGTGTCCAATCCCCCTGCCATAGGCAGGGACGCCTTTCACTAGATCAGGTTGATCAGCCACATCCAACCTTACCTTGAACACTGCCAGTGATGGGGCATCCAAAACTTCTCTGGGCAACCTGTTTCAGTGTCTCAGAAACCTCATCATAACAAATTTCTTAGAATCACAGAATTGTAGATTTGTTTAGGTTAGAAGGGACCTTAAAGGTCATCAAAGATCACATCATAAAATCATAGAATGGCTTAGGCTGGGAGGGACCTTAGAGATCATCTAATCCAACCTCCCCGCCATGGGCAGGGATGCCTCTCAACTAGACTAGGTTGCTCAAGGCCTCATCCAGCCTGGCCTTGAACATCATCTATTTCCAATCCCAAAACTGCTTCAATTTCAGAACCTACCCATTTTCAGATTAAAACTGGTGCCCCTTGTCCTGTCACTACAGGCTCTGGTAAAAATCCCCATCTTTTGTACAGGCCCCCTTTAAGTATTGAAAGGCCACAACAAGGTCTCCCCAGAGCCTTCTCTTCTCCAGGCTGAACAACCCCAACTCTCTCATCCTGTCTTCATAGGAGAGGTGCTCCAGCCCTCTGACCACTTTTGTGTTCCTTCTCTGGACACAGTTCTCCAGGTGGGGTCTCACCAGAGCAGAGGGGCAGAATCACCTCCATTGACCTGGTGGCCATGCTTCTTTTGATGTAGCCCAGGACTGTCCTTAAAATATTCCTCAGTTTATTTCTGTGTGCAAATGGCACTTCCAGGAATAAGTAGAAGGGCAGTCATGGCAGCTAAGGAAACAGGAGGATGAATCAGCTGGGTCAGGAAGGAGGCAGTGAAGCAGAGGGGTGGACACTGTGAGAGCAGTTTTCTCAGGCCCTCCACTGCCAGCCCTGATGCGTAATAACAGCCTGAGCTGTACCAAAATGATCTTCAGCCCTTTTGCAAGCAGGACCTAAGTAGGTGCTGTTCTGTTCCTTCCCACCCGGTCCTGCTCCTGCCTCTGCCTCCTCTTTGCTGTTTTCCATTTCTTTCCCTGATGCTGGATGCTGAGAACCACATGAGCCGTGCTGGAGCACCTTGCTCTGACAGACTAATTCTTTGTCCTTACGCCTCCCACCTCCCTTCTGCCCTCCTAGTGCTGGCATGCACTGTTTAGTTTCCCTCCCAGCAGCTCAGACTCTTCTGTATGATTCCCAGGTATTAGTCTGGGGGCAAGGGACAAGAGGTGCCTAGACTGTTCTTGCTCTTTCTTTAGCATCTCTCAAGCTGGAGACCATGGACATAAAAGTGAAAAAGCTATTAATGTTGTGTTACATGGTCCTTTGGAACAGGGATGTTCCCCTGTACAAGAGAGGTCTCTGGAAACATCAATTTATTTTCCTGTCCAGCAAACCAGCATTAGGGTGGCAGCATAGTGTATTAACACAGAAGAAATGAGGACGTTATTTTATGTGCTCTTTTGAAAAGAAAGCATTGAGGCTAGTTGATTGAGAAAGGAGGGGAAAGCGCTTGAGGAATGAGAAAAGCTGATCACCTTACAGAATATTGGGACAGTGTGTGAAATATAGTGCACTGTGGAAGAGCTGGTGAATGATCATGACAGGGGGCAGCTGGTGGGGTGCAGAGTCTGTATATGAGAGCAGTATAGGGATGAATAAATAGCAGTGGTCTTGACCACAATGCAAAAAAGAAGCTGAAAGCACATCAGGCCCCTGTAAAGAATTGTCATGTGAGTAACTGGCAGGTGGGAAAAGGGATTTTGTAGTAGTCCACGGCTTGGTTCTATTTTGCATTTCAGATTCAGAGTTTTGTGGTTTAGATTGTGGTTAAATCTGGACGGATGTGAATATGTGGTGTTTTGTAAAGAGAAAATGTGACCCTTCTCTTACAGATGGGTTTGTGGACTCTCTCCTCCCTACCGTTTGCCCTAGTGACATGGGTCCCTGTCTGCCAAACAAAATTCTCCACAAATGTAGCACCTGCTGTTATCCTAGCTAGGCTGTGAGAGACTGGTAGTCTAACCCTTCATTTCAAGGCTGGTTTGCCTTGCAAAAGAAACTTTTTCCTTTCCTTCTTGGTTAAAACAGGGTATCTCCGAGTTTGCTCAAAAAGTAGCAGTGAACTATTTCTCTTGTTTTACAGCAGTGTCTGCCATCACACCTGTCTTCCAGCAGTACCCTGTTTTGATTCTGTTCCCATTAGAAGCACTGTTTAGCATTTACTAAAGTGGCTGTGAATTTTCAATGGTTTTCCCTTCCTTTCCATACTGAGATCTGATCACAGAATGCAGACATTGTAAGCAGTCTGTTCGCATTCCTTGATCTCTTAATAGGTTTCTGCCTTGTCCCTGAAAGCTTCCTTGAATTTACATTTCTACATTCCTCAGTGAGCACACTGTCTGCCTTCAGATTTTCTTTCTGGGGATTGTAACAGACCTTGGGAACACAGGTAGCATGGACAGCAGGACTTGCCACAAGCTTTTGTTAGGGCCCCAAATGAGGCGTTAAGGATAAAGTTTACATATTTGTCATTACATATTGCTCTCTATGACTTTCCTTCCCTCCTTCCCTTCACCCCACTCCAAGTTTTGGCAGTTTAGGGCTCAGGTGAAACAGGGATAAAGAAGCCTTCAAGGTACAAGGAAATACAGACTTTTTTTCAGAATTGAAACTGCATCCCAGACTGAGTGTATGGAATTTACTTTAGAAAACCCGATGTATCATTTGTACAATGTGAAAAAAATGTATTTTTCAACAAGAAGAAAACAACAAGCTAAAATGATGTCTTGTCCTGTGCTTTGCTTCTTCAAGTCCTGACACCTCTGGAAACCATAATAAAAGAAACGATTGAGTACACCCGCCAGCGCAGAGTGTTTGACCGGTCCGTCCTGCACAACCAAGCCGTGCACTTCCGCCTGGCCGAGCTGGCAACCGAAGTGGAGCTCCTTCGCTCGCTGCTCTACCGCACCGTGGGTGAGCTCCCACATCTGCCTGCCCAGATGTGCTTCTCTCCATGCAAAGGACGTTGTCAGGCTAAAGCAGCATGGGGACGTGATTGCCAGAGAGGCAGGCTGCCATTGGTGATTATGTCTGTATAACTCTGCTTTTTTTATTTATTTTTTTTTTTGTAGCTCTCTATGTGGAAGGCAATGATGTGACAAAATTTGCTTCCATGGCTAAGCTAAAGGCAGGTCGTCTGGCCCGTGAAGTGACTGATAGCTGTCTCCAGTTTTGGGGAGGAATGGGATTCACCAGCGAGGTTCTGGTGAGCAGGTTTTACAGGTAAGCGAGTGGTGAAAATAGGAAATGGCTTTACTGAAATTTGACCTCTTAGATGTCCCGCTAAAAGATCACACACTTGAAAAGGGCCCCGGCTCCCAGTCGGTGTGAATGGTGGTGTTTCACTGAATGGCATATTGTTGATGTATGTTGTGGGTGAAAGGGCACCCGCAGTCCCACTGACTGTGTGGATCCTGTGTGAGTGTCAGGACATAGGCTGACTATTACTTTGCCAGCTCTTGGCTTTGCGTTACAACTGTGTAGTTTGAACTGCCTCCAGGTTAGCTTGAATGTCAGGTGAAAGAAACTTTTCCCTGATGGTCCTCTGGTACCTGCCAGACAATAGGACACAGAAAAAAAGGGAAGCCTGCCAACAAGTGACTTTTTTTGTTTGTTTTTTTTTTTCTTCTCTTCTTTGTTTGATTACAAGAACAAAACTAAAACAAAACAGAAGCCTTCTTCCAAAAACAATGAAAATTTGGTTTATCTTTTCCCCCAAATACATGCACGAAACTGGAGCTCCCCGCTGCAGTACTTTTCTGATGGCAGTCTCCACTTGGGTAGTCACACCAGATACTGTGTGAAATGTAGGAGAGATCCCTGCCTCCAGCAAGTTGTTACAGTACAGAGGCCTTTGCAAATTAATTAAGTCCCTTCAAATTTTAGAATATATATACTCAGAACAGAATTCTCTCTAAGAAACAGTTCTTTTGGTAGCTGTTAAGATTCTGGCCCTGTTGTCCTGTATTCTGTAGAAGGACCAAATGGAACTTGCATTTTCTTGCAGTAACAGATTTCAGTTCAGCCCTTATATATACAATACCTAATCAAAGGTTAGCAAAATTAGTGAGCAAAATTCAGTTAGTTGAAAATTTATGTAAATGTATCTGTGTAAAGTGAAAGCAAAACGCTTTAAACAAAAATCTGTAAAAAGCTTGTTTCTTTTTAGTAGGTTGAGTTACTTTTTCTGTTTTTAATAGCATTTTATGAACAAGAATGCCATTGTGGTAAGTCAGAGAGATCCTCAACCTCTTATGGCTTCTGGATTTCTGAAATTTTCTGGTGAAGGTACAGACTGCTGTATAGTGGTGGTTTTAAGACAGCTGTCAGTATGATGGTTTTTCATAGTTACTTTTTTTCACAGCCTCTTTTTTAGAAGCTAATGATCCCTGGTGATGTGGATGTTAACAGCTATTGCAGTAGGCACTCAATAATGATTCGTTTTCTTGAAGTGCTTTTTGTCAGTGTAGTAGTGTGTGTACAGATTAATGTATATGTGCTTTTATATAGCTTTGCCTTCCTAGCCCAGTATATTATTGCCAACTATAGGCAGGGCTTTTCCATGTGAATTCCAGAGTGGTTTCTAAGTACACTAGTACAGTCAAATTTTTTCCTGAGAAGAAATCCAGGGTATGAACTCTGTCAGCTGGCTAAAGAAACACATCTTTCTGCTTCTAAAACAAACACTGTTATAAAAGAGGCTACAGGTGGTGCAATATTTATACTCTAAAATTTTCTCTGAATCAGTAAAATTCCATCCTTGAGTAACCATAAGCTCCAGGGGGTGAGGAGTATTAGCTAAATAAACAGTTAGAGGTTCAACTGAGAATGTTGTTAACCTGCAACGTTAAGCAAAGCAGAAGCTCTCCTAAAGCCATGCTTTGTACAGCAGCCTGAGTAACCATTCACGTCACTATGGTACTTACCAGCAAGCAGCGTAACTGCCCAGCATGACATCTCATAATGCACAAAGATTTTGGTAGCATAATCCTTACCAAGTTTCCAAGGAAATGTCAGCCTGCGACACACATCAGGCTGTTGCTCGTCAAAGAGCACACGGCACAATGCATGGTTAGCGTGGGAAGTCTTCGTGTTTTAGTTATTAGTGTTGGTGGGCAGATGATAAACAGACCTGACGTAAAACTGTCTTCCAAAGGACTTTATTCACATCTGTCCTTGTAATCATTATTCTTTGAAACTTCGTAGAACAACGGATTTTTCTAACGAGCGGTATTCTCCGGAAGGTGTCAAGATAGCTGTTTCACTGTATAGGTGCCTATACTGGATGGATTTTATAGACATAAATGTCTCATTTTCAGTTGTAGGGATTCTGAGGAGAATGGGTTTGAAAAAATGTTTTGAGCCCAAATATCAAATGGGTTTAGTAGAAAACTACAAGCCAATATAAAAACCAGTAAGAGTGGACTTTCCAGGCTTTACCCTACTGGCAGGATTCTGGAGGAGAGAGACAGATTGGCATTGTGTTTGTTTATCTGTCTCTCCCCTGTAAGAAATGCCTCAAAGACATCATGACTTAGGAAAAATCCATTATTGAATAACCCCACAATCTATATGAAAACACCGGGTTGTGAGAGATCAGAGGGAGGAAAACTTTTTGTACCAAGTATATTGCAATTTTGCAGACTTCATAGCATGAGTTTTAAAAAATGACAGGTAGTGATCTGTATATTTTAATAGTAATTATGTATGCCTCAATTGTTAGAGGAAGAACTTGCCTGGTCATCTTAAAAAAAAAATTATTTTTTTTTTAGTTTTCATTATTTCTAAGTACTGAACACTGTGTCTAACTGCTGCCAGTACTTAGTTTCACTCTTGTTGGATGTGATGGGGAAAAGATGTGAAAGACTGAAGAAAGCAGTAGTGAAAAATACTGCCTACTCATGTGAAATAGATAAAGTGTAAATAGCATTGCAAATGCACATAGCTGCAGAAGAAAATCAGATTTTTTTATTTTTTTTATCCCCTCAGCTGTCACTTAGGTATTGTAATATGAAGTTTTATTTGTAATTCAGGACAGTTAAAATCAAACTTCTCTTAGTTTTTCCTTTCTATGTTTTTTTTTAATAAGTAATGCATTTCCTTCTAAATTTTTTCTACACCTCGCATGTTTAAAATGTCATTTGAAATATTTTGTTCAGCTTCTTTTATTTCAGTTTTTATATTATCTCATTCTTTATAAGCCATGTCTAAACTAGAATGAGTCTAGACAACTGGATTTTTTTTAATCGGTCTTTGTCATTATCATAATTTATGGTTGCACAAAACGAAACAAAACCTCTTGATTTCTGCTGACAAAACTGATTTGCTTTGAAGTCAGCAGCTAACTGTTGGGTCAAGACTTCATAATGATTCCTTAGTCACCTGTGAAAACAAATCTGTAGTTTTAACCTTTTTCACTAGTTTCGTGACCAGAACCTGTCTACCACTTTGGCTGGCTTTTTTACGAGTACCTCGAGAGGGAATTTAAGAGAGGAAGCTCATGACATCTAGCTGTAATATGGCAAATCAAAGCAGGTAACTGTACAGTGATGACTTTAAGGCAGAGCTGTGCTCCAGGGCAGGCCAAGGTGATGCCCACTCCTGCTCAGCCGTCCCTTCAGAATGCCCCTTAAGGGAAATGGGCAGCACTGTGCAAACTGGCAGGCACGGGCCCTGGTGGCCTGGCCGGAGTCTTGCCACGCTACACACTGTCGGCTCAGACTTCTCTGTCAGGATCAAACTCTGCTTTAGATGCTGCTAAATTTGGACAGCCTATAAGCAATCTACCTGAGTCTGAAGACAAATGAAGTCTCAAAATATTAAACTACAGGGTACACCAGTATATTCTGTGAAGAAAAATATTGCCAGTAATACAATTTCAAAATAATTGTGAGAAAAAAGAGTAAACATTTTGTAATCAAGGTGCAGTTTGTGCTGAAAGGAAGCAGTGTGTAAACGGTCTCTTGGAAGCAGTGGTGCTCTGAGCCATATAAACCTTGGGAAGGATTTACCAACGGCCTCCTAACCAGGGAAGCAGGGAACAGCATCTCTGAAGTACCACTGCCATGTAACCAGGCTGCTAGGGAAAACCAGAGCTGGAGTTGCCAAAAGTCACTTTCTTCCTCATGTCTGACTGGCGCTGATCACTGCAAGTTTGTCAGGACTTTAAAGTTATGTGAAAACATCTGCACTGAAAACAGCTAGTGCAGCAGGCTCCTCTCACACTGGGAAAGGGCTTTTTAGATCTCAATGCCACATGGCTTTCCAGAGGAACATGTGACTTAGAGCACCTCCTTGGAGGGCACAGCTTCTCGGCTGCAGGTATCAGTGGTAGTGGGATGCACAACTGTGAACACCACCACATTTTATCAGCTCGAGGCTAGAGGCAGATTTAGCGTGCCATTAGCTGTGGTCTTAGCACCTATCTAGCATGTTACAGGGTCAAAAGCTTTTCTCACACTGTAAGATAGGTACCTGTCCCTACGTCATGGCTAGTGAAATCACATGCAAGGGAGAGCTCAGCTGGAGCAAGGACCAGCCCTGCTTTTCAGTATGACTAGGACCAAAAGGTTTAGAGGCAGAGTGAGGGACATGGCCTGGTTTGTGCAGAATAAGGGCTGAATGGTGCTCTGGATGCAGTGCCAAAGAGGAATGTTAAACAGAAGGACTGTACTGGATTCTACTCAGGAAAAACATTCAGGCTGTAAATTAAAGGCTTCATAATCATTAGAAAAACTTTGTTATGTGACAATATTCAAATTAGGATAGTCCAAAATTAAAGGAAGATTGTTGTTTTGTTTTCTTTCCCTTAACGCAGTGCTTAATGCAGTTCTGAAAGAAGTTATATGACGTGGTACCGGTGGAGATGGGAAACTTGATGTTAGGATGTGGAGGGTCCCTTTTGTTCCTTTTGCTGCTTAACTAGAAATTATTGCTAACCTGGACTGAGTTTGGTGGGTGGGAAGGACTCACCTTCTGTCTTAAGTGCAGGTTTTCTAACTCAGCATTAAATACATTTTATATATGTGTTTTTTTTAATCTGTCAAAAAGTGGACTGCCCTTTAATATTACCTCTCTGGATTTGGTTGAGAAAAAGTCTTATCATCTACAGTGGCTGTTTCAGATATATGTGATTTCCTGAAGGAGAGGAAATTCTTTGCAGGGAGTGTTTGAGGGAGGCCTAAGCAGTTGGGATTTATTTTTCCTCAGGCAAACTCCCACTCTCTAAGAAAAAACAGCATTCAACAAGCAGCTCAAGGTTTAGTCCCTCAAAATGACACCTTTAGTCAAGCATATGGTGTGTTGCAGGCTGGTTCCTTGCTGTCCTTGGTCAGAGTAAAGTCACATCACATGTTGGTACTCACCTCAGCAGGGCTGCAGGTAGTACAGGACATGCTCCTCTGTCATGGGGGCAGCAACAAGGTGATGAAGAAATCAGAAAGCAAAGTGTGGCTGTACTAGATCAAAAAGCATTCCAGGGGTAGCCTCTCTAAAGCAGTAAAATTCTAACATTTATATATATTAAAATATTTATATGCTGTATGAATAATGCATTATTGATATAATGATCAAACCATAAACTTACAATAAATAGCTGATTTACAAGTTTACTTTACTATGTCATCTTCCCCAGCTTCCTCAAAGTTCCTGGCAGGATACTTAGTCCCGTGGTTTTGTTTTCTTATGCTGAAAACAAGTGTCTTTCCCAGAACAGAGCTGCTAGATTAAAATCATTTGAGTCCCTTGTCATCTTTGTCCTCTTAAACTAGGTGAAACCTTCTGGTCCTGTCTCACTGGGGAAAGAGATCTGCATTAGTCACCCGCCTGTAGATTCTGTAGGAAATACTCCTTATCTACCCACAGAGACAAAAGTAGAATAACAGAAATGTTGTGAAGACACATACACACATAGGGAGGAGGGGAAATCTTCAGGTTATTGAATTAAGTAGAGGTAGTTTAGCAGAATGTTTCAGTGCTTTGGTTTTTTTCTTCTCCCCAAAGAAATGTGTGAAGAAAATTGCTGAAGGTTGCAGTAGTTTGCAGTCTGGCTAGCACAGGGCACAGCTGGCATTAGCATGGAGCCTGTAGGTAATCTGAGCAGGCACTCCAGCAGAAAACCCTGGGAAGAGCCTGGGATGATCTCTAGATGCTTGTCCAAAGTGGTCAGGCCTCAGCAGAAGTCTGTAAGGAGTTCAGCTGCAGGAGCTCTTGCTGGCCTTACCCAGGGGCAATTACATGCTAGGAGATTTTAACTGAAGATGAAAATACTGGGTTATACTGAGGTAAGGTCATTTTTGAGAGAATCTGAACATTGGATGCGATTGTATCTGAAGCCTTTTGACTTTGAATCAGCAACATCCCTGTACCCAAAAGGGTATTCACGGTGCTGACAACACATTTGTCCACACCACATGTGTACTTCTGTAAATAAGGGGTTTCAATACAATAAAAGCAGCTCCATAACAAATGCATAGAAGAATAAATGGGTATGTACAGTTCTGTACTTGTTCCATCAGTATAACATGCAAATGTTTCAATCTACTCTATTTCTACAGAGACCTGAGATTAATGTCAATAGGAGGTGGTACAGATGAAACCATGCTTTCCATCATCTGCAAACACATGGAAATACTTCCAAGCAAGTGACACATCTCCATTCTTCCCTGAAAATGAAAAAGCAAGAGCATGGCTTGTCCTGCACACTGAAGGTAACAGCCAGTACACGCTTCAAGAGTAAAATAAGCAGAAAATGCATTTTGCCATCAAAATGCTCACTGAGGTCTTTGACCATTCTCGTTCCCTCCTATGTGAAATTTCTATTAAGATGAATCAGTCTGAAAGCACGTGGCCTCCTGCAAGATTTTTTTTTTTCTATTTTTTTAGTGGGTTACTGCTTTGGGGAGTTTAGTGATCCACCCTAAACACCCAGACAAAATGTCTTCTTTAATAAAGTATATCTACATTTTAGAGCATCTAATCTGCCAATTAAGAAAGTGAACTTCCCTATGGATACAGCTATTATTTCACAAGTAGCTTAATCTAATTTTGGTGTAGCTTTATTTTCAAGATCAGTAATTAAGGCACAAAGTATTCCCTGCCATATTCAAATACTGGAACAGTGATTTTGCTCTCAATTACAGTACCTTCCTTCCTTATCTTTCACGTTTAGCAAGTGATCATCAAAGTGAGCTCTGTCATCTTTGCCAAGTTCACCTGGACTTGTACAACACTGTCATAGATGTGTGGTGATGGGGTTGGGGGTTGATTTTTATTTGTACAATTCTACAAACAACTGTTTAAGTGTACCTGAAGCTTTTGGAGGACTGAACTTCAGCAAAGTATCACGTTTCGTGTGTAATTATTGAAGAAAAAATATTAAAAGCAAACATGTTAATATGAAAATTGTGTGATGAAAATTGTGTGTTATTAACTTAAGCTCTTCCTAAGAAAGAAAAGAGAGCCTGTGTTATTGCAAAAGCTGCTTCAGGGGAATTGTCCCTGTAATCAAAGGGACTGGTTAAGCATTTTCTAAGGAATCTCCATGACACTGTAAGGTTAACATTTTGATAGTTAAAATATGGTATTTTCTTCCACCTGGAAGAAAGTGATTGCTATAGACAGTCTAAGCTACATAAAACTGAGAAATGTAATAAATATCAGGTAAAAATTCTTTACAAAAGATTGCAAAGCCAAGACTAATCCTATGGACAGTATTCTTACGTACCTGCTATTAACTGCAACTTTGTAAAAGTACAATTAACACTACTAGTATTCTTCTATTGTATCCACTGTATAGTATGTTTTATTCTACAAGGTCATACTAAAGCATCCTGAAATCTTGTTAACTCTTTTTGTGAATTTTAAGTTTTGTCAGAATAATACTTTTCTACCAGAAAATGACCAGTAAAGCAAATGCAGATGCTGTAGAAAATTCTAAGCCTGTGATACATGGTTCCCAGCAACTGCCCTTCCCCTTGCCTGGGTGCAATATTCTCAAAGCAGCTTCACCTTTACATAATGTCACTGTACCCATTCTAAGCAAACTTGCAGGATTCTAGTTTGGATTTTAAACCAAAAAATGATCTTCTACTGGAATTGAAGCAAGAGGAATGTGCTACATCCTGTAAAATAACATAAAAAAGATACAAAATTAGGTCAGCTTTGACTACGTAACTTTCAGTTACATTTCAGTTCAGAATGTTCATGCTAAAAGAGCTTAATGGAGCTCTGTTTCAGCACTTAATAATTAAGAAAGCCCTTGTGTGTTTTCTAATACATAGATGTAGAAAGTTGTTTGGAGACGTCCTGTTATGCTGTGGCAAAGCTTTCTCCCGACTTCCTGTCTACACAATTACAAAAAACCTGAGAACCCTGTTCAAATGAAGAAACACAGCATTCTGCACAGCAAGGAAGGCAGAGGCTTAGGATGTTCTCTTCCCAGTTAATTTCCCCTCACTCCTCCACACCAATGAAGAATGCAGGGATGAGGAGAAAGGAAGAAGTTCCTGTTCTGCACAAAGTATCTTTTAATAGGGTTTGACATTTAAAAATAAAATTGTGTTGGTTTTATACACATATATAAGTTTTTTTTTATAAGATATTACCAATATGCACTCAGTCAGGACTCACGGGACACCTCAGCACATTCTTCAGAAGACAGACAGGAATTGTATCAGCCATATAACTATCTGCATCCACCTTTTTTTCTACTTTATATTAGGTAGTTGAAAACTTCTTCCATTTGTTGGTATGGCAGATTGATTGCTAAAACAAAATAAATAAATGTCTGCAAATTGTTCAGACATTTATTTAAGGGCCATAAATATATTTTCAGAAGCTGCCCAACTATCAGGGGAGCATGGCTGTCAAACAGGCCCATCAGTCATTATGGCATTTGTTAGGAAACATGCACTCCACTGTCATTACAGTTATGCATCAGTTTTGGATGGCAAACTAGATCTTGCTGACTGGCTTTGGGAATGCTGGACTTGTTCCACAAGCCTAACAATTCTCCCATAAAGACAATGCGTGATCCTGGTGTTACTACTTAGATGTTCTGTTATTTGTACAAGTATTTTAGACCTTTTCTCAGTCAAAGACTCAACTGGCTAGAAATAGTTGAGCTCTAATTCACACATTCTCTGTGTTTTGTATTAGGTGATTTACATATCATAATTCAATTATATACAAAAGAAATGTAGCATATACCTCCATTTTTTATTTCAATACTGCCCCCCACACAAGTATAGCCGCTTAAAGGCAGCACCATTTCCAAAAAATATGCTCCTTTTCTAAAGCAGAAAAGAATGTATATAAACAACACTAGCTGGAATACTGTAGGACATTTTATTGGTCATTTCCTAATTAGTTATTAATGACAACACATCATACAGTATTTCTAGAAAAGTTTCTCAAAAACTGTAGATACAATTTCAATATCTAGGAAACTTAATTGCTCAAATGTTAAACTGAGCAATGGAGTAGCTTCAACTGTTAGAAACCATTTGGTGAGCCGAAGCTAAGTCTTCAAAATAAAAAAAAACCCTTAATATGACAGCACCTCCAAGAGGTGCAGCATAATATGCTTTAATGTAAAATAAGAAATTTCTTACCTCATATTTCAGGCATCACGCAGTGCAGATTTAGGGATCTGATCTTGAAAACTAAAGCATACTAATGGTAAAAGTTCTAGTGATTCCATGGAATCATTAAGTTTTAGATACTTTACATATAAAGAAAACATTTGTACTGAGTCCATACTGGTTGCTCCCAATAATCGAAGGCATTTGCTTAAAAGAGCAGATGTGCAAGTATGATTTGTCACATTTAAATAAAAATTAAAAAAATCCAGTTTTCAGTAATTTCTTCCCAAAACACAGAGTTTAAGCTACTTAAACACATACACATTCAGAGCTAGCCACAAAAATATTTTGGGATACCACAATTAACATTTGTTAGCTTCAGGCCAGCCTTTTAGAAATCCACAGATAGAACCAATTTAGAAAGATCCAAGTATTCTTCATGCTTCTGCAACTTAGAAATTACTAATATGCCTGAAACTGGAGCTCTAATTTAGAGCATGGCCCACAACAAAAAACAAAATGAAAAAGAAAGCCTTGCAAATCTGCAATTACTTCAAATTCGAACCACCACTGTTTTCTGTATTTTTTTAATCAATTCTAAAAAACTATTTTCCCCTAAGAAAAAAAGCAACCAATCCCCCCAAAAGCAAAGAATCCCCCCAAAACAGGGGATGATGGGAAAAATTCTGCTACATTAAGAAAACTATAACACCGCATTAATAGTTAATGCAATTTACAACAATTTCACTGTGTTTTATCAACAGAATATGCCACTTTACATCAATGTCTTCATTAATTAAGACTGCTTTACAGTTGAAATTACACAATTCAAACCGAAGGTACCATGCATCACCTCAGTTTAATAACCCAGTATGTTACAAAAAAAACAAACAATGCAAAGAGCATCATGTAGCATAAGAGCTTTGTCTGGCTTCCCCTGGAGAGTGTTCTCAGTCTGCCCATAGTTGCACTCAGAAGTCCACCCGCAGAGTCAAAATCATTATCCTACATAAAAAAAAGCCAAAACCAAAACAACAAACAAGCAAGCAAACAAAACAACAAAAAACGTGTTACTCTGAGGAAAAAAAAAAAAAAAAAAAAAAAAGACTACCCCCTAAAGCTTGCTAAGTGGTTTCCTGGGGTTTTTTTCCAAATTTTCTGAAACTGAAATTATTTCAGAGGCAGTTTCTGAAAACTAACCAGGAAAATCTGCTGTGCAATTTTCCAGAGAGATTTTTTTTTTCTCACACCAAAGCAAAATGTAAACAAAAAGGCATTTCCAACTTCCTTATTTTTTGCTTCCCTCTTTTATTTTTACATATAATTAAATAGGTAACTGCCTTTTTAATAATAATATGCATTTGCTAATTGAAAACAAACAGTTGTATCTGAAGTATAAAGACCTTGACAGCAATGCATCTGCACATCTGTCTTTCTGACAGAAATATTTCTGCTGAATTAAGTCACATTTTACAGTCACCATTAAGCTGTCACCATTTTAATACAAATACTCATACTAAAAGAAGGAATGCTTTATATTACTAAGTTCTTAATCCTGCCCAAGACTTAAAGAAAGTTACTAAATACTTACCATTTCTGATAACATTTTATTCTGGTTTTTGACTTCTGTTCCAATTTCAATGGAAAGCTATTAAAAAAAAAACAAAACAAAACAAACAAAAAACAAAACAAAAGTATTAAATATGAGTAATCAGTTATACACAGGTTAGAGAAACCAGTCTAAAATGCATGACATGGCCAGCACTTCCCCAGATAAAATGTGAAAACAGTAGCTGGTATTTTCAAATCACAAAATAACATGCGTAGTATTCTGTCCGTAACCCTTAGGACAGTATTTGTCATCTGACTAGATGAGTCCAAAGAGCCACAGAAGGTACTTGGTGCTCAAGTTGACAGCTGTAACCTGCTAATGCATCTCTTCTGAAAAGCTGCTGCTGTGCTATAAAGGGTGTTTTCCTTTGTGAACTTGCCTATTCCTTCTCTGCTTTGTGTCATGAAACAGCAGGACAAGGAGGTGAGCTGTGTATCCAAGTGAGAGTCAGTCCAGAGACAGTAACCAGGGTCAGCAACAGCCTGGGGATGACACAGCACATCCACAGGTATGAGACAAGTCCAAGGTCAACCCAGAAGAATCAAGTTGGGTTAGGGTCAGAATCACAAAGGTATCAGACCAGACACAGACAGAGCTGCAGCACAGCAAAGGCAGGGGCCAGCCACGAGAGCCTTGGCTTAAAAGCAGTTCCCAAGCAAAACAGGGGGGAAAAAAAAAAAACCCACTAAGGCTTCTTAGCAGCTCCTCCTCCTTAATAGTTCTTATTAGCACACTGGTGTTGAACCACCAGCTCAAGTCTAGAAGGGAGGAAAATAAGCTCCAGGCCCCCATGTTTTGGATCAGCCAAAACTCATATGGGTTTTTTTTTTGTGACACAACCTGTATCTCACTATTTCTTACTGCTGTATTTCACCACAATCTGTCAAGTCAGGAGTGAAACGTGAAGATTATCTGAAGATTATTCCATACTGCAAGATCATTACATTGCACTACAAGATGCAACTGCAGAAAGAGCACACCTGCTAACCCATGGGGTCCTACCAGCCATACTCTAGACATTCCCTAGGGCACTGATTTGAAATATACCAGAGAAGAAATGGAATTCTGTAACAAAGGGCAAAGCTTTTCTTTTTACCTCCTTATTATAAATTATTTAGGTGAATAAAGGAGAGGATGAGGGGTGAGTTGAGAGTTTGTGGGTAAGAATTAAGGGGCAGGCTGGCATGTGTGATAGTTTTGGGTGTCTATTAGAGGCCAGCTGATCAGGATGAGGAAGCTGATGAGGACACCTACAGGCAGCTGATAGCAGCCTCACAATCACAGGCCCTGGTTCTCATGGGGGATTTTAACTACCCAGATATTTGCTGTAAGGCCTACACAGCCAGCCATTCACAGTCCAGGAGGTTCCTCAGTGCATCGATGATAACTTCTTGATGCAAATGGTGGATGAGCCAACTCGGAGAGGAGCACTGCTGGATCTTACACTCACTAACAAGCAGGGTCTGGTTGAAGTGGTGAAGGTTGAGGGCAGCCTTGGCTGCAGTGACCATGAGATGGTGGAGTTCAGGATCTTGTGCGGTAGGAACAGAATACCAAACAGGATCACAACCCTGGACTTCAGCAGGGCCAACTTTGACCTTTTCAAGAGATCGCTAGGGGAAATCCCATGGGACAGGGTATTAGAAGGTAAAGGGGCCCAAGATAATTGGCTTATATTCAAGGAGCACTTCTTCCAGGTTCAAGATCAGAGCATCCCAACAGGTAGGAAATCAAGAAAGGGAGCCAGGAGACCCACATGGTTAAACAGGGAACTGCTGGGCAAACTCAAGTAGAAGAAGAGAGTCTTTAAATCATGGAAGGAGGGCATGGACACTTAGGATGAATATATGACTGTCGTCAGAGGATGTAGGGAGGCAAACACGAAAGCTAAGGCCTCCTTGGAGTTAAACCTTGCAAGGGAGGTCAAGGACAAAAGAAAAGGCTTCCTCAAATAGATTGCAGACAAAACTTACACTAGGGGCAATGTAGGCCCACTGATGAATGAAGCGGGTGCCCTGGTGACAGAGGATACAGAGAAGGCAGAGTTACTGAATGCCTTCTTTGCATCTGTCTACACTGCTGGAGACCATCCTCAGGAGCCCCAGACCACTGAGGCCCCAGAGGAAGTCAGGATAAAGGAGGAAACTTCCTTGGTTGATGAGGACTGGGTTAGGCATCAGCTGAGCAATCTGGATGTACATAAGTCCATGGGCCCCAATGGGATGCACCCAGCAGTGCTAAGGAAGCTGTCTAGACCACTCTCCATCATGTCTAGTAAGTCATGGAGAACAGCAGAGATGCCTGAGGACTGGAAGAAAACAAATGTCACTCCAGTCTTGAAAAAAGACAAGAAGGGGGACCTGGGTAACTACAGACTGGTCAGCCTCACCTCCATTCCCGGAAAGGTGATGGAACAACTTACCCTTGGCACTGTCTCTAGGCAGATCAAGGACAAGGGGGTCTTCAGGAGCAGTCAACAAGGTTTTAAAAAGGGGAAGTCATGTTTGACCAACCTGATAGCCTTCTATGAAGAAATAACCAGGTGGATAGATGACAGTAGTGCAGTGGATGTGGTCTATCTTGATTTCAGTAAAGCATTTGACACCATCTCCCACAGCATCCTGGCAGCTAAACTGAGAAAGTGTGGTCTGGATGATCAGGTAGTGAGGTGGATTGTGAACTGGTTGAAGGAAAGAAGTCA
>WTSP01004937.1:0-23029 GCA_025331215.1 Actenoides lindsayi | reverse complement strand
CTGGAGTGATGGTGCCTCACCAAGCTGCAGCCCCGGCTCTGCCTCTCCTGCCACATCCCCTGGGCTTCACTACCAGGGCTGGCAAACGAGCCTGAGCCATCACGGGTTTACTGGCTGAAAGGCCCAAATTTCCCCTGGGATGGAGCTGCTCCACAGAGCGTGGGATAGCAACGGTTGCTGCCGGAGATGGACACGGTACCTGGGATTCTGCTCTCTCCTCCACAGCGTGGCTGGGGCAGCAGGGGGGGCGGGAACGTGGCATTTTGCCCTGGGTGAGGGAGAGAACCCCCTGGTTCCTACCTGGTTGTGTTTGCAAGAGCCCCTGTAGCTGGGGCAGGGGGCAGCAGGGGTGCTGCAGGTCCCCTCTGCCCCTCTGGGGGGTTTGTTGGAAGCTCCAGGGCCCTGCCATAAGGTCCTGTTGAACCAACTACTAATAAATCAAGGGGCTCTGGTTTTACTTCCTGGTTGTTGCCCATTTTTCTCACTGGCACAATCTGGTCCTCCCGCGGGGGATCCCATCTGCCTTTGGGGGCTTTTGGGATCATTTCTGGAGAGGATTTGGGGAGGAGGAGGACGTGTGCGGCATCAGCCCTCCATGCACGAGGTGGCAGCAGCCGTCCAGTCCTGGATCTGGCCCCGCTGCACAGCAGCCCTGTGTTCCCAGGATGGGGCCGGCAGCCAGCCTGGACCGTGCCCAGCACTGACCGCTTGGCACTGGGGTGGGATTTAGAGGGGCCGGGGGGGTCCCCCCTTGCCTTCTCCCCGCTGGCCTGCCGGAGCCTGCCCGCCGCCTTCCGCCACGAAGCGCTGGAGGAAACGGAGCCGGAGCCTGATTAATCCCAGCCGGGTTTGTCTGAACCTGTCGGGGTGACAAATGACGTGAGGTGCTATCGGATGGAGGAGAGGGGGCTGCAGGGGGAGAGCCGGGGGCTGCCTGCCCCCCGGCGGCTGCCTGCCCAGGCAAAGGAGGCTTTTAAGCTTTTGGCTGCGCTGGAGCAGAGCCAGGCCTGGCACCCGGCACCCGCGGGGCCCTTCCCGGGTGATATGCCACCCCCATCAGCTCGGCCCTGCGCGGCCCCAGCTGGGACCAGCTGCTGCCCAGCTTGGCCCCGAGTTAATTGCTTGTTAATTAGTATATCCAGGAGCACAGGCCAGCCCTATACGATGGCCCCGGCGTGCCTGGGAGGATGAGGAGGGCTCTGCCCTCCCATGGCTGCAGGAGAGCCGTGGGGGAGGAAAGCTCCATCCCCCTCACCCGTGACCCTCCTTGGCACCGATGATGTTTTCTGGTTGCTGTGTCTACCGAAAATGTGCAAGCTCGGTGAAATCCACACTGGCCTGGGCAAGGGCCAGGGGCCGGGTGGCTGTGGCCAGCAGGGCCCCAGGGGTGGCTGGAGCCCTGGCCAGCATCCCTCCTCGGGGCTTAAACCCTCCATGCCCCTGGGCTGCTCCCCCTCTGTGGCCAGGGGCTGCTGGGGCTGTTCCCACTGTGGCTTCATCCTACAAACTCTCACTGGAGACCCCAAGGCTCTGAGGCCCTGGGGAGCTGCCTGGGGTAGCGGGTGGGAGGTAGCAGGTCCCCTTGGGGGGTCCCAGAGGTGACAGCCCTGAGCCTGAAGCTGCTCCAAGGCCTCTGCAGCCCCAGCCCACAGGCAGGACAATGGTGGCCATGAGGTGAGGGCTGGTTTTCGAGCCGGTGTCTCGGCCCCAGGGGCTGCTCTCTGTACCTCAATTCATCCTGCAGTTGTGTCCTGATACATCCCATATCCACGTCCTGGCATGTGGCCTGCGTTCAGCCTTCATAGCCTGCTGAAGCTCGATGCTTAAATCAAGCTTTACAATAAAACTTAGTGGACATCTGAATTATTTCAATCAAAAAATTTCTGTACCATGGTTTTCTGTTGCAGAAATCTCGCAGTAACCATCCCCACCATGCTAACCACTGCCTGTGGCTGCTCCTCCAAAGAGGTTCATGAAAGGGGCTGAGTTTGGCAAGAACTAACCTGTCCAAGAGCATGGCTCTGAAAACCTAGCGAGGGAGTCAGAGAGGACCATGAAAACTGGGCTCTCACAGGGAGCGGCAAGGGTGGGTTTGTGCCCTATAAATAACAGAGAGCACAGGCTGTGGAGGAGCCCCTCGCTCCCCTGAGAAAGGAATCCCCAGACCAGATGGTTGGAGGTTAAAACCAGATGACATGAATATTTCACACTGCGGCGGGATTGTGAAAGTGGCAGTGGCTTTGCCTTCTTCCACAGCCCTTTCCTCCAGGCTGGGAACCTCCTGGGGGATGTTGTCATGGAGGTGGGGTGCGGGTGTGACATACTTGGACCAGCATGGAGGGGAAAGTGTCAGAGGTGACTGCAGTCAGGCTCCTACTGGGATGGTGTGACCCTCATGGAAGGTCAGATTTGGGGCAGCTGAAAGCCTCCTGAGACCCCGTGTGGTCCCATGTGCTGGGAGGGGACAGTGGCTGTGTCCCTCTGCATCACCCCTGCAGCAGCTGGACGTGAACCTTGGCTCTCCAGCCCTGGCACTGACTGCATCCTTGTCATGGGACCTGTGACTAGAGCAGGGACGATGCCTAGGCAGTGGGGGGGGGGGGGGGACAGCACAAGGTACCAAGTCCTTAAGTAAGAGCCGTGCAAATTATTTCTTCTAATGCCTCTCATGATTTTGAGGTGATGTGTTTCCACTTTGTGATAAAATAATGCCGAATTCTGGTTACTGAAACATGACAATGTATTTTTATTATCTGTTCATCTACCCCTGGGTTATGGAGCCAATAGAAATCTTTTTGCAGAAGTTGTACATTTTCCTGTAGAGATTTATAGGTCTTGTTTTGAAGATGCAAATGTATAGCATGTCTTCTAAACATTAGAAGATACTTATATATAAGGTATTTACAATGCCTAAGACTGTAAATATGAACCACCCATTTAAATGTCACAGCCTAAAGCAGAAAACACTGGAGATAAAGGATAGACTCAAAATGTCAAAGGACATATGACAAAAAGATGTCTCTAGCATCTGGGAAAATTGTTTTATAACCAATTTCCATTAATCCCAGCTTTCCGGTGGCTGTAGTTAACCCAGTCCTGTGAGTGGTGGCTGTTTCAAAGAGGAGATGTGGTGATGGGCAACTCAGGGCTGTAACCCCCACGGAGCTCTGCTGGGAGCCAGACCCCCCAGCCCCATGAAGCTCCTGGGCTGATGCCCCCGTTAACCTCCCCCTCATCCCAGCCCCTCATCCCAGCTCCACATCCCACAGTTTATTATTAAAACCAGGTGCTGGAGCAGCTCCGAGTCTGGGGGGGAGCTGGGGCCACTTCCTGGGGGTCTCGGGGCAGGAAAGTGATGGGTTGTCTCCTCGCAGAGGGGCTGCAGGTGGATAAACTGGGGGGCAGCTCCAGGTGCCCAAGGACCAGAACCCTCCAGGGACCCAGTGCTCAGTGGCTTTTTCACTGGTGGGGTCAGCACTGAAGGGGTGTCCCAGTGTCTTCTGTCTCCTCACACAAGTGCTGCTGGCTGGCAAAGCTAGAACCAAGTGGGGTTTGTATGAGTGGAAAAAGATAAGGGCTGATAAGTCCAGTTTGATACTGCAGGGGGGAGCTGGGAGGTGGAAGGAGTTTAGGATGAGGAAGGGCTGCATGGTGATGCTGAGCCCTGAAGAAAGGCAAAGGCAGGTGTTAAGGCTCCAGGTGCTGATGGTGTGCAAAGGATGACAAGATGCTTGTGGCCCTAGCTGTCCTGGCAGCTTCTCTTTCTACAAACCCACCTTCCAGCCACATAAATGCAGGTGCACTTTCTCTGGGCTCAGGGAATGACAAAAATCATGCTGTTATCAGCACATTCCTGCCATTGAGGGACTGGCACTGCCATGGAGATGTAATTCAACACACATTATATATTGATTTCAAACATATTAATACTTTTCCTCCTCTTTTGAAGCCCTGCAGGGACTGGACACTGTTTGCTGGTGCGAAGTGTGCTTTTGGGATGCTGCTTACCTCTCCCCTGCCTGCTGGCCTCAGGTGCTGCCTTCCCCAAAGACCTTGGTGCTGCTCAGAGCTGCTGGAGCACCTCTGGAGGGCCCCTGTCCTTGTCCCTCCCTGGAACAACATCTGCAGCTCCTTTGCAGGGCACTTGGGAGCAAGAGAGGAGAAACTCAGGAGCCAGAGATGTGAGAGGGCCTCTCCAGCTCTAGGTAGAGAGATGGGAAATATTAAAGGGTTTCCCGCTGTTGCACATCTGGGTTGAGTTTCACTGTGGGGGCTGCTGCTGCTGGAGCCACTGGGGCCTGGAGAGCTGTGCTGTGGGTCCCAGCACTCGGGCAGGTGAGGAAAGGTGTCGGGGACATCTTTCCCCTTTACCCTGGGGGGTTCAGCAAAGCGAAGAGCCCACCTCAGCCCCCATCTTCCCAGCTCTTCCACCACAGCCAGGCGTGAGCAACCCAGACCTGCCGAGTACCCAGGGACTTACCCCAGCAACCTCCAGCTCCCTGTCCTTCCTGCCACCTCCATCCACCTGCTTTCACCTGGGTTTGCTGGGATGCTGTCTCCTCCCCATTCCTTCCATGCTGGGCATCGCCTCCATCCTCCTCTACCCCATGCCCTGGAGGGCTGATGGCCAGGCAGGTGCTGAGCAACCAGACAGCAGTGCCACAGCCAGGCCCTGTGGCAGAGAGGGGACAGGCTGCTCTTGTCCATGTGCAATGCTACTGCCATAGACACACACACTCCCCTGCCACACACTGTCCCCAGAGCCACTGGGAAGATGTCCATTCTGCCTGTTGGAGCTCACGCTGGGAGCTGAGTGGGAGGATGATGCTGCAAGAGCTGCTGATGCTGCAGATCTTGCAGTAGATGTCCTCGGGGTGGGGGGAGTCCCAGCTGTGCAGCCCCATACAGGTGAGCAGGTTGTCCTCAGGGGCTGCTCTGGCACTGTCATGGGGTTCCATCAGCCAGGGCGGACTGGGAGAGAGTCCCGTGACTCAAATGTGGGTGCCATCCATGGATGCATAGAGGCCTTGGTGGGGATGTTGCAGTGAGGAGCGGCGCGGTGAGCTGGACCCCTGCTCTGGGCTGCTGCTGGGGTCTCTTCCCTGGGCCACACACATCCACATGGGTATTTATAGAGGATGGGAGTGGAGCATCCAGCTCGCACAGCCGTGAGCCTCCTTCTGCACACCCCCACATAAACCGTATGGACCCAACACGAATCAAACGCCTCAGAATGAGCCAGAATAAATATTTTATGGTAAATTACTAAGGCTAATAATTATAAAAATCTGTACTTATGACCCAGAGCCAGGGAAAGATTTCCAAGCAGCTGGTGACCACATGGGTGATGGTCCCCCCCCCTGCTCCCCGGCTGGGCTGACAGATCCTCCCCGCTCAGGGGGAGCAGCCTGGCAGTAGGGACCGGTGGGTCTGGGGGTGGGTGTCCTTCCCTGTCTCTGGAGCTGGGGTTTCGGGGGGTGTGTGTCTGTGACGCCCCAGGGAAGGGCTAGAGATGGGATTTCCCGGAACAGCAACGGCTGCTGGGGTTTGGGGAGGGGATGGTGAGGCAGGGCTCAGCTTCCCACCCACACAGCCCATCTCTGGGAGTGCTTGGGGTTATCTTATTGCTGAGGAATTGGGGAAGACAGCATTGCAACAGGGGAGAGGCTGGGGGAGGGCAAGGAGAGAGGAGGAGGAGCAACAACAGCCCCGGCCAGCTGTGGGTGGGCTCATTTTACCCATCTGCCCGCTCAGAGGTGATTTTTGGGGTGCAGCCAGCCCTCCTCCGGTGGAACCAGCTCTGCCCTCACCCCCCAGCTCTGCTCATCCCCAGACCTGCTGGGTTGGGAAGGTTCTGTGGGGTACCAGGTGAGCATCCCCATCCCCGCCTTGATGGAGAGCACAGCCCAGGAAGGGGACCCAGCAGAAGGTGTGGGATGCTCTCACTGTTTCTTTTCCTCCTTTCTCCACCTCTGAGCACTAGTTGGGACAAGTACAGCGGGACCATGGACATCCACCCCCCTGGCATCCAGTGTGACCATCCCCATCACAGCCCTCCGCAGCCCCTCTCCATCACCCTGCCCGCTGCCTTGCCCCCCGTCTCCCTCCAGAGCACTTGTGAAGAAAGATTTGAGCAGCCTGACCCCACCCAGCACTCACCCCTTCCCCCAGCCTTTTTCCCTTCCTCCCGGCCTTGATTCAGAGAAAAAAAAAATCGGCGGGATTCAGGTCAGCACCCGGCTCTGCCTCACTCGGCTCCTCCGGGCCGATGACTCAGTCGACGGCGGCGGCATCCGCGGCTCTGGCCCCGCTTGGCCCCCCTCCCGCCCAGCCTCAGCAACAATGGTGCTGGCCTCGAGCGAGCTCCAGCAGAGCAGCGGGCTCCCTCCGCTCCCGGCGGTGCCGGATTTAGGCAGAGAGCGGGGTCAGAACAGGGAGGACGTGAGGGGAGAGAGTGAAGGGGAACCCATCACGTGTCCCCATCTGGGGGGCTCGTAAGTGTTTGGTGGACACCTGCATGCTCTAAGGGCTGGAGAGGTGATTGCTGGAAGCGGGTGGATGTTACCGACCCCAGATCGCTGCAGGTAGGTGTGAACATCCCACCCGCACCCCCTTGGTGCTGAGTAGCCTCGGGGAGAGCACCCAACCTCTCCTTGCCTCGGCTCCAAGAGGGGCCGGGAATGCCTCGGCTCACCCAAGAGCTTCAGTCTGCTCCCAGGGAGAGAGGGCTCCCACACCTTGCAACCTTCCCCCCCAACTCTCTGGGACACCCCTCGGGTGAACTGAGCTGGGCTCAGCCCTTCCTCCGTGTTACTGAGAGACGTGAGTGGGCAGCAGCAGCCCTTGGCTGAGCGGGGACCTTGGCTTCCAGTGATCAACAGGAAACGGGAGATGGATTTCTCGGCAAACTGGGCTTTCCATAAACAGTCTGAGGGGCCGACCCGCGACGGCGGGAGCAGCGCAGAGCCAGGGCCGTGCGTTACAGCTGTTTATCACATTTTTATGCTCTCGTTTCCTCCCCAGCTCGGCAGCTCAGGGTTCCTCTTCTCCAGTGTGAAAACCGGAGCTGAGCTGAGCACCGTTGGACTAGCTGCCACCATTCCCAACCTGATGCATCCAGGATGTTTCCACTGGAACAGAATCGGGTCAGGCAGCATCTCATGGGTCCTGTGCTCCACTCAGCCTGAGCGCAGGGTGCCAGAGTGTCCCCTCGACCCTTTCCAAACCTTAAACCCAGCTCCAGCCAGGCTCCCTTTGCTTTGGAGCACACAGCACAGCTCTGCGGCATCGGGGCTCTCTGCTCTGGGCCAGCCGTTAGCTACCCAGCCCTCCCCAGCACACAAGCCTCCAATTTCTCGGCAATCAGGACTTAAGAAAATACAAGCTGACCCCGAGAGGTGAGAGAGGATCGGGGGGGAGCCATGCTGGGCTCTCCGCCTGCTTCTCATTAGCAGCAGCTTGTTCAGCTCCATCCCTGCTCCCCCATCCTGCCCCGGTGAGCTCAGCGGCTCCAGTATTTCCCAGTGATGGTTTGCCCATCTCAGACAACTATGAGATGAGAGATTTAGCTGTAGAGCATCCCTCTATCTGTCTGTCCATTCCTCTATATAGCTGTTCCATACTTGTGCACCCTCTGTGACCCATCCCGGCATCCCCAGGCGTTGGTCCCGACCCAAGAGGCAGCATCGGGGGCTGTCCAGTCCCCATCCCTGTGCATGCCCCATCCCATGGGACAGCGAGGACTGTGTTTTGGGGTGGTGGAGGTCAGTGCAGGGTGGTGGGGGTCAGCAGACGGCGTGGGCCCCGTTTGGTGAGCCAAACAAAGGGGCTTTCTTTCAGCAAGGGCTCGGGGGGAGCATGGCCCATCTGGAAGTGAAGCTGCCTGCGTCAGAGGCAGACGGCGGCAGGACGGAGGGTTCTTCCAGAGGGCAGGAAAAGCAGCAGTTAGCGGTGGTGGGACTGCACCAGAGCCCTCGGGGAGCTGCCGCTGGGAGATTTGCGTGGTTGAGACTTTGGGACATTCATGCCCCTAGCCCCAAGTTGCCCCTACCCAGGGGGAGGAGGATGCTGGATGCCTGGGGCTGATGCATGGCCACTGTCCTCATGCCATGATGTCACCATGATGCAGCAGTGCACCCCACAAGCCAAACAACCCGCAACTTGTCAAAATATATTTATTTTTTTTTCACTTTGAAAGGCACAAAAATACCCCATGGAAAGGAGAGAGCGGGTGTGCAGGCAGATATTCAAGCAGAGGGCGACAAACCTGGCACAACACCAATTCTGACAGGTCAGCGTCGATGGCAAGTGCCAGCTCCCAGCTCCTCCTCACTGTGGCAGGTACAGCCAAAACCTGCCCACAAAAGCCAGCTGTGTGGCCCACCAAAACACAAGCAGCTCTGTGCAGCCGTGAGGGTGCTGCTGGTGCGGCCGCTGTGCGTTTTGGCACTGAAAAAATCACAGCCGAGTTCCACGTGATGGATGATCAAGAAAAGGCGTTTGCCTGCAGAGAGGGGCTGTGGATGGTGGGATGGGGTTGGGAGCGGGACTGTCAGGGGAGGTGGGATGCTCGTACATGGTGTTGGCCAAGGAGAAATGCTGCCTGGAAACGGCCTCAGTGGGACCGGGGCTGCATTTGGGAGGAAAGCTGGTATGTGGGTGTGCTGGTGCAGGAGGGATATTGGGCCGGGGAGTGTGTTGAAACAGAAGGGTTTGATTTTTTTGCATTTGAAATGTCTTTTCTGGTCTCTTGGAATATGAAATGAAACAATACCAAAGAAAGAGAAAAAGAAAACAAACAAACAAAAAAAAAAAGGAAAAAATCAGCACTAATCATTTCTTCCCACCCTGAAAAATCCCTTTTGCAGTCACATTTTTTGCTTGCTCATTTGTTTTATAGTCTGGGTGCAAAGCTGTGCCTCAGAGGCTCACATGTCCCAGTGCCGTGGCTCTGCCAGCCCCAGGCTGCCCAGCAGAGATGGCCTTGGGGGAGCCATGCTGTGGGGATGCTCCCAGCTGGGGATGCTCCGGTGTGTGGGACCACAGCAGATGCATCATCTGGTGTTCCGAGGAAGGAAGAAACCTCATGGATGTAACTCAGTGTCAAAATGTTGCAAGAACGCAACCAAGCACTTCCTGATCCTGCAGCCAAGGTTGTTTGTGCATGGGGACCATGAGCTAGTTCCCCCAGCCCTGCATCCCAGTCATCAGTGGGGATGGTTAGCACAGGGACAGCGGGGATACTCCAAGGGGGATTCGTGCCATTGAGCCCAACCTGGCCTGACAATATGGTTGCGTGGTGGGAAGCTCCTGCAGGATTTTTCATCTGTAAATCAAAAGAGCATCTTGTCCCTGGGCCAGCTCTCCCAGGGAAAGACCCTTCCAGCCACATGGGGTTTTTGGAGCTCCAGCCTGGCCTCTCCACAGGTATGGGCACAGGCGAGGGCTGATGGTGCCAGAGGTGCCAAGCCACGTGTGGGTCCCTGGCTCATTCTATGCCCCTCATTGCCCTGCCTGTCCCTGGGCAGCAGCCAAGAAGGATTCAGATCCATGTCCCTATTCCCATGGAATTTGCCCCTCCCGCTGGGATTCTCGCTTTTCATTATTTCTGTCAGTATTTGGTTTAATTTGTCCCCAGTGAGGTGTCGGAGCTGGTGGGGCGATGGGAGTGGAGCTGTCCCAGCTAGAGCTGCTGCTATCCAACAGCAGCCACTACATCCCTCACCTTGTACCCTTCCCCTCTCACAGTGCGAGGGTCAGACAGGGGTGCAGATGCTGACACCCCCTCACCCAGGAGGTCACTGGGCCAGCCTGCTCCAGCATTGCCTCATCTCCACAACTTCCCAGCTCTCTGCCAGCCCTGGGAGCACCCTGAGCCCCAGACCCTGCTGATTAGAGACATTTAACATTCCTTCCAATGCCAAAGGGATATTTTATCAGTGGTTTTTTGTTGTTTTTTTTTTTTCCTGCAGCCTATTTTCTTTTCATGAAAACATTAAATGGCCTAAGAGATAAGGAGCAAATTTATAACAGTTCACACCGAAGCAGCCAAGACACTGGCAAGGAAAAAATGCCTTCCCTCCTGCTACCCGCCTTCCCTCACACGCTCCCCACCCCGGCCGCTTCCTTTCATTCTCTCCAAATTCTCCTGGCTCCCACGACAAGCTCGGCTGCCCTGTCGCGGCTCTTCCTGCCCCACAGCAGAGCTCGCTGTGAGGTCACCCACAGCCCAGCTCCCCATCACCCCAGGGGATGCTCCTGAGGACTCTGCCCGCGTCCCGGGGTGATGCAGCCCCGTGTCCAGAAGCCCTGTCATGAGGGTGGATCCACGCTGTGCAGAGCCTGCCTCACCTTAAAAACGAGCCAGTCTAAAATCAGTTGATGTTAACCATGGGTTTGGGTGAGACCTGCAAGCCCTCCCTTCCCTCCCCCAATAAAGCACCCCTTGTTCGGTCCCTGCTGCTGGGAGCTGCTCCACAAACCAGTCCCAGGACTCACAGAGCTGTAATGTTTAACTTACCAAAATCTGCAATAAATTTTCCTTGTGGTCCTCAATCAGCTGGCCTCGTCTGCCAGTGCTGCAGGTTTATGAGCTCTGAAGAGCTATAAAGGTCTTTTACTGGCTGTGGTTTTTATTCCAAATTAGACTGTGACTGGATAAACACCGGACAAAGTACTGATTTACCAGGCACCCTGTGTAGCATAAGGCTGGGGGCTTGGGGATGGGCTGAGCTGTGGCCCCATGGGATGAACAACGTGTCCCCTCACCCCAGCTGAGCTTGTCTGATGCCTTTTGTTTCCTGACCAGACGAAAACATGAGGGCTGGGGAAGTGGAACCCTGTGGGTACTGGGGCAGGGGGCTTCTTGTCTGAAGAGCACCAGTGCTGAGGGGTGCATCCAATTTGAGCAAAACAGAGCACATCAGTGGTCCTCTCCATTTCAAACCCTGCTGGGAGGTTTACCATCAACTGATGTCCTCTCCTGCCCAGAAAGTCAAAGCGAACATCTCTTCTAGAGGAATAAGTGAGGAATGCAAAGCCAAGTACCCCAGATGTCCCCATCCCACATTGAGGTGGCTGGTAGGATCTGAAGAGAGCAGTCCCAGCTGTCCCCTGTGCTAGGGACCTGCAGGCATCCCTAGCCTGCTTGAAAAAGTGCAGTCACCCTGTTTTACAGGAACCGTGGTCTGTCCCCAGGCACCTCAGAGGGAGACAGAGAGGGGAAAAGGGTGAGCAGCATGAGGATATCCAACGTGGATATTTTCCCTGTCTGCACCTCGCCTGCTCACTGCTCCCCGGGATGCTTTTGTGTCCCTGGGGTGCAGGCAGGGAAGGAACATGCCACCAGCCCTCCCCAGCCCCTCTCTGCCACTGTTGGTCACAGAGCTGTGGAACCCTGGGGCTCTGCTGTATCCCAGGGACAGGAGGGCTGTTTGGGGTTTCAGAACCCCACGGACAGCAGGGCTGGTTCCCTTCACTTCACAGCAGGGACGTGTAACATGTCAGGAAAACAGGGACACCTCTTTCCTGGTCTTAAGTTTGGGGGGTTGGCTGCTCTTTTGGAGGGACAAAATAATGCAGGAGGGTGGTCCTGGTGAAGCTGAGATGTATTCCAGGCTGTAATTAAGGGTTCTCCCCCCTGCAAGGAGGGGTGTTGGGTTAGAGGGGCCACTTGCTGCCAGCTCCAGCCCCCTGGGACAGACACTATGCCCCGGAGCCGAACGTCAGGCCGTGCTCCCAGCCACTGCGAGCGCTTGAAGAATATAGGTGGTTAATGCCTTCAGCATGTATGAAATATCCCATATGCTGGGAAACAAAAGGGGCTCTGTGCTATTAAAGTTTCATTTCCCCACTCCCCTCCTCCCGCCCCTCTCCCCCCTCTTCACTCTGCCCTGCGCTGTGTGGCTGGAGGAGAGCAGATGAGGAGACCTGGGTGTTGCTGGCCCCCGGCTGCCGGCCGGGACCCCAGGGTCTGGGCACACTGGAGGGACCGGGGACTTGACCACTCTGGGCTCATCTGGAGCACATGGAGAGCAGAGAGCTTTGTTTCCCTGTGAGAGAAAAGGGAAGAGGAAAGAGGTGAGTGTGGCAAGTACAATTATCCCTGGGCTTACTGGAGTTGCCCTGGGCTCTGTGGCTGTACCAGCGGGATGTTGGCTGGGGACAGGTCTTGGCGCCCACTGGGGCAGAACGGTGTTGCATGACATGGTGCTCCGGCACGGGTATCCACAAACTCCAGGATGGAGGGGTCTCCCAGCAGAGCAGAGGCTGGAGGTGGGCTTCCCCAAACCCCCTGGCATGCTTTCCCCGTGACAGGGGGTCTCTTGGGATCTCAGTCCTGCCTGGGGGGGGGTGACCCCTGCCAGCATCCAACCTGCCCTTGGCTGGGTCAGGCTGGGGATTTGGAGGGGGGAGCAGCCCTTTCCCCCAGGACTCCCTGGAGCTGCTGGGGAGAGGATGAGCTGCTGTGGGGCTGCACTGGAGGGTGGGGGAAGAAGCGGGAGAGCAGTGCTGGCAGGGGCTTGGCGGCCGCAGAGGCAGCTCTGTGCCCTAGGGGTCAGTCACCTCATCATGTCGCCTTGCAGGGACAGCCCTTCCCTGGGGGACTGCGGGGTTTGGCTCCAGCAGCTCCTGGGGCTGCCGATGCTGGTCCCCCGGACTCCCGAAGGGGTTAAGAGAGGAGAGGAAAAGTGGAGAAAGAAAACAGAGGGTTGGGAGAGAGCAGCTCGGTCAGGGGCTGTTTGCACTGGCTTGGATGTGTCCTCGGCATGTTTATTCCTACTGCACAAGCACTTTTGCCAGAACAAGAGCCAGACTGCTGAGCGCACAGACACACACACACACACACTCACACACACACACACACACACACACACACACACACACACACTCTCTCTGCCTCTGTCACTCACACATGCACAGCCTATCCTGAAATTCTTCCCAGTCGCACCCTTCCCCTTCCACCTCCTGCCCATTTCCCCCTGCTTTATGAATCGCACGGGGACCCCTCGGAGTAGCAATGGCCGGTGGCAGAGCTCTGGTGCCAGAGACCCCGCTCTCCTTCCCCCACCCTGCCTGTCCCGGCTGGGCTCCAGCCTTGGGCGAGCTGGATGGGAGCAAACCTCGTGTCCCGAGGCCACCAGCCTTCTGTGCCGCTGGAGCCAAGGCCTGGGAACGGGCATGTGCTGGGGTTTGGCTGCTTTCCTGGGCTGGAAAGAAAACAGCCCCCTCCCCGGGATCCTCTTTTGTTTCTCATGGACCGACCTGAGTGCTGCCTGTGGGGCTTGGAGGGGCCAGACACAGCGCACGGGTGCATTCAGTCCCTGTCTTCTCACTGCTCTGCTAAAATGTTCTTGATCCTTGTCCTGGTGGCCCCCAGGCTGTGTGCACCCATCTTTTCCTGCAGATCCCATCCTGCCACTCTGAGATCAGGGCTGGAGACCAAGGGACCGGCCAGGTCTGTGGGTGCAGGAGCCGGTGTGGATATATTCCCTTTCTCTTAGCAGCACAATCCCCATTCCCCATTTATCTTCTCCAGGCTTTAGGGCTCATGGGGTGCCTGGGGGAGGTCACAATGGGGAGGACAGTGACACCGGGCGCTCAGCGAACTTTGGCTGAGCTGCTGGTTCTGCCGTTGACCTTGCACCTCTGCATGGGCAAGGCGTGTGTCGTGATCCCGGCAGCCCCAGGTCGTGGCCCCTCATTTGTCTGCTCTGGGGGAAAGTGGAGGGGCTGCAATAGCAGCAAACATGGCTGTGAATTCAGGACCCTGGGATGGCCTGGGGAGCGTGGCAGTCCCTGGACCCCAGAGAGCTGAGGTGCTCCACTGTCAGTCATCTCAGCTCAGGTGGCTTCAAATGCATGGAGTCTGCTTAAACTGGTTTTTAAGCCCCTGTGGGTTTTTCTGCTTATTTAATAGGTCATGTTTTATGTCTCAGCTGAGGCTGAACTCCCTGGGGCCAACATGGATGCAGTAAGAGCCCTAACCCTGCTTCAGTATGAGCCACAACCCCACTGCCCTCCCCACCCAGGCAGCATTTTAGCACAACCAACAATAGGTGCCCCAACAGCTGGAGTGACCCCATCACCCCCATGCTCACCTCCAGGAGTGGGATTTTGTTTAATTAGTGAGCATTCATCATCACCCCCGGGCAAATGTTGGGCAGTATCGTTTGGGAAGGGCGTGAAGGTGCAGTAGTGCCAGCCTGCCCTCCGGCACCTGCTGCTGCTGGAGCTCCGCGGGGAAATGTGGCTGTGGGACCTGCTGTGCTGCTGAGCCAGGGGCTGCACAGCCAGAGCCGTTCCCACGTGATGGACAATGAAGCTGAGCCGCCCAGGGCAGGCAGGAGATTCTGGTACCCATCTTGCCAAGCCGGCTGACTGTGGCGTGGCTTGGGGTCTGCTTTGCAGCCCAGAGCTCAGTCTTTAATGGTGTCTGCTCTCTCAGACCTCCCTGCAACCCTGTGCAATCTGCCCTAGGGGAACCTGCTTTAGGAGGGAGGTTGGACTTTATGATCTCCAGAGGTCCCTTCTAATCCCTACCATTGTGTGATTCTGTGTGATTCATCTGAGCTTTGAAAAGGCATTTTCATCCCTGGCTTCCTGCAGTTATCAACTGGGGCTCCAGTTGACCACCCTGTGTCCCTGAGCAGGAGTCCCTTGCAATAACCACCCACCTTGGTGGCATCTTGGGCTGGCAGTGGGCTGCAGACAGTGGGACCCAGGGTCTGCAGTGTTGGGCAAACCTGGTACTTTGGTCCCCAAAACTGCACCAAGAAGTGATCAAGGCATCTGTGACAGCCAGGCTGGGGCTATCCTCAGCCCCAGGGATGCAAGTAGCTGAAGCTGAAGTCAGGGTTCAAGATAAGCAAAACACAGGACCTGTCCTGTGTAGGGCTGTGCTGTGCAGCCGAGGCATGGGCAGCTTCTGGGATCGTCCAGATGGGACCCCCAGGTCAGCCAGCCCTGTTAGTGATAATGGGAAGGGAAAGATTGACTGCTGGACCCAGACAGGAGGACTGAGCAAGGTCCGTATCACTCTGCTGGTGCAAAGGCTGATGTTCAATGGATGTAAATCCCTGTGGAGCATCAGGGTTTGCTGGAGACCTCCCCAGCCTAGGGCTGGGAGGTGGTTTGAATGGTGGGAGGAAAGGAGCAGGTTTTCTGAGTGCCCCAACCTGACAAAAATCACCCCTGGAAGCCAGGACAGTGGAGGGCGTGCAAACACCCACCAGGGCTTGATACAGGATATTTGTGCTGGGGTATAAAATGCATTCCACCCCAAGCCAGCCCATCCTGAACTATACTGCCCTCCCCAGCCTCCTCTCCTCCTCCCCAGCCTGCTCTCAGCCTTCTTAAGGCCTGGCAGCAATGGGGGTGACCTACCCAGGGTGTATCCTCTCCTAAACATGGAGGGACAAGTCCAGGACCTGTGTGAGGAATCATAGAATCATTTTGGTTGGAAAAGACCTTTAAGGTCATCAAGTCTAGCCATTGTATGCAGCAGAGCAAAGGGGTACAGAACAGCCCCTGAAGCCACTTCAAGCCCTTGCTTCCAGTGTGGGGTGGAGGAGAGAGTGGATGTGGTCCAGCTGTCTGGGATGCCACTGTCCTCCTCTTTCCCTCTCTCTGCTTATTGCTTAATCAGGACAACTCTCTGCTGCCCGCAGCCCCCATGCTGTCCCTGGGTGTTTCTCCTGCTACTTAATCACACCAGCTGTGAGCAGGTGATGAGGGTGCAGCTCACTGTGGGCACCTGCGTGCCAGGACCAGCAGCCCATGTCTCCACAGGCAGACTGGGCGTCAAGGACCTCGGAGGTTGCACGGGGACAGGCGCTCAGGAATGTTGTTTTTTCCATCTTGGTTTCCGTCAAGGTAGTAAATCAGCACTGCAAAAGGCTTTTGTTTTCCTGAGCACGCCACTGGCTGCTGTGCCTGCCAGCCCCTGCCCCTGCAGAAGTCAGGATGGGGCCATCCTCACCCCCAGTCCCAGGGCTCACTCCAGGGAGAGGGTCTGTCCTGGCCTGGTGAGGCTGGGGACCTGTCATGCCAAGGGAGTTGACCTGGCATCTCCTCTCTCAACCTGGCAAGGGTTGCCAGGGAAGCAATCACATCACTTCCTGATTCCCTTGCACCCCTTGTCTGGGTGCTGGACCCCCGCAGCCCTTGGCCTCTGTGGAATAGGTTTTTCTCCATCCATCCTACACATCCTGAACACATCCCTCCCTTTGCCATCCCCTCCCTGCTGAGAGCGGTCCCAGTCTCCCATAGAAGGATGCTGGGGTGGCATGGTGTGTCACCAAGCTGGCCTCAGCCCTGAAAGGCTTTGGGGTTTAGCAGTGGGGTGCAGAGAACGGGGTCACCCCACAGGCAGCTCAGTTGTACCTCCCCCCAGCACGTGGCTCAGCAGCACATCCCAGATGGGTACCTGGGGAGCTGGGAGGGGATATTGGATTGCAGCAGATGGGAGAGTGTTGGGGCACAGGGTGGCCCAGGCACAGCTCCAAGTGCCGCTGGGTGACAGTGACACCGCAAAGAGGTCTCCTGTATCAGCTGGGAAGGCAGCACTCTCTTAAAGAAAACTGGGCCCCCCAAGGGACATGCAGTTGCTCTTCGAGGATGCAGCTGAGCCAGGCTCCTTGCCCCACGCGATGCCATGGGTGGAAGGAAGGTGCCACGGGGGAGAAGGAGCCATGGGGGGAAGGTGTCCAGCTCCCCCAAGGGGACATTCGGCGGCTGGCACAGGAAAGGTGTGAAGATCCCCAGATGTATACATTGCAGCTGGGCTATTTTGGAAAGGGACGAAGCTGATCTTGTGACCGGAGCTGGGGACTGCAAGTCTGGACAGCAGGGTCCTGCCTGAGTGACAGTGACCCGCTGCCTGACCTGGGGAAACCCAAGAGCTCCCACTGTGCTGGGGACAGCTTTCACACCTCTTCCCGTCCCTGGCCCAGCTTGTTTAATGATGATGAAAACCAAGTGTCGGGCAGCGCTGCGGCTGCGGACAACACAGGGAACCAGGGAGAGTGCCCAGGCTTGGGTGCAAATCTGACCCCCACCCTATGTCATCTGTGCATCCAGGCCATCCATAGTCCCCAGGGCTGTTCTGGAGATGCATCCCACTTTTTCACATCTGTGCCACCTCCTGCCCCTGTGCTGTTGTTGGGACAGGACCAGACCAGGCCACCACGGTCCTCAGGGTCCCCAGGGGCAGGTGCTGGGAGCAGACGGAGACGAAGACTTTCTGCAGGCCCCATCTCCCCTGGGCTCAGCAGCCAGAATGCCAGCAACGCCTGCCAAAAATATTTGTGTGGGAGGTGGAAAGTTAACTTTAGTTTTCCTTTTTTCAATGGCAGGGGGGTGGCAGGGTGTGAGAAAGGCAGGCGGGGGGGCCGTGCATCACCCAGCAGTGAGTGGGCAGGCAAAGAAAGCTGAGCAAAAGGTCTCCCTGCTGCCGGATTGCAACACTTTGTGAATTGAAGGTCTTTTCAAAAATTTTTATTATTACTATTCCCTCCTCTGGCACCATTTTGCAGCTTCTCATATGGATTCGCTGCTGCTGGACAGCCCAAGGTGCTTCCCTAGCAGGGCATGGCTGGGCAGCAGCTTGTTGGGGCTGTGATCTGGGCACCAGTGCCTGACTTGACCATCTCTTGCTCCCCTGTTTGGTTCTACAACCCCGAAATGGTCCTTGAAATGACCCTCTTGCCCCTTCACAGCCTCATTCTGCAGGTGACGGTCTTTACAGGCGAGTGGTTGTTATCTCAGCCCAGTTTTGTGGACGTGACTGATGCTGCTGCTCCTCTTTGCCGGGGCAATGGTGTACCCAGGGCATATACACCCATCCTACCTGGCCGGTCTTTGAGCAGACAGGATCAGCCCTGCAGAGATGCACTTTACCCATAAATATTCCCTTCCCTCACTGCTCGCAGCGCCCGAGAGCCGTGTCCGGGGGGGAAGGCGGATGCTCCTCCGGCAGCTCTGCCACACCAGGCTCAGACAGGCCCCCGGCAAGGCAGCAGATGCGTGACTCGGTGTTTTGGTGGCGTGGGCGTCCCCGTGTCCTTGGGGAACACCACCGCCTGGGTCTCTCCGAGGAGGGGTTAGCCTGGGAAATGCCGGGATCGTGGGCGCCCATCCTCAGGATGTGCCCGTCTGCAGAAAGCGTTCCTGAAACGGGAGGGGGCGGCTTTGGAAGACGGTTTGCAGGGCGGCACAGGCTTGCCCAGCAAACTCTCAAGGCAGCTCCAGTGTAGGCTGGGCGGTAGTCGTGCTGCCCGAGAAACCTTCTCTCTGCAGATGGGGCGAGGGGGTGGGAGCGGAGAGGGGGCAGAGCCACTCAGAGAAGATCTCTGCCGTCCTGCGCTGGGCTGGGGCTGGTTTTGGCACCTTTCTCTTTCTCCTCGTTTGAGTTAAGCCAGCACCCTCTTGCTCCCGCGGCTTGCCGTGTTTCTAAGGAAAGATGTGGGTGGCTTCTCACAACTACTGGGGCCCCGAATTACGTAAAGAGCAGAGTGAGATTCCCTTTTCAGAGAGAAACACTGAAATTTCCCCCTCAGGATCTCTTTGCAAATCTGTGCTGAGTAATTGCAGGCGAGCAAGGCAGGAGGAAGGATTTCAGAAAGGGCAGATTTCCTTTGGGCATTCTCAAAAATTGCAGCCTTGCATTTGGGAAATGCCCAAGTGCCTGTTCGGCAGCAAAGCTTTCACCGGCTGTTTTCAAATCTGCCTTCGTTTCCAAAATAATCTTGCTAAGAGTAGGAAAAGTTTTGCCGAGAAGCTGCAAACCCCATCTGAAGCTGCAGGCTGTATTCCTGCCTGAGCCCAACCTGCTGCATTATCTTATTTGACTGAAAAACCTTGCAGTCACTCAGGGAGGGGTTTGGATTGAGCAGAAACCTCTTTTCCTCCTTGGCCAGCCTTGAGGCCGGGGAATCCACCAGGATCCATGTACCGTGGGCTCTGCGGGTCTCCCAGCAGCGGCAACGTCCAGCAGGACCCAGCCTTGCAGCGAGAGGGGCTGGGTGATGCTGCGCTGAGGACTCACAGCAGAGGAATTTCCCCAGTACGCTGTAGCGCTGAAACTCATATCCTGCCTGGGAGCACAGGCATCCCCCTCTCCCAGCCGCTACCTCGGTGTGTGCCTTCATCACTCCACAGGATTTCTGCCCGTCAGAAGGGAAGTGGGTCTGCCTGCGCCTGTCCCGGCGCTGTGTGAGTCACACAATGGTTAAACACCGCTTTGTTAGATGGATGCTGGGAATTTCGCTTTCCAGTGGGATGGATGTGGGAGCCAGGGCTCCTGCTACTCCAGAGCAAACCTTGTCTGCAGGGAATGAGGTTTGCTCTTCCACCTCCTGAGCGGCAGCCGTCCACAACAGGGCACATGCAGCTGGCCACAAACAGGGGTTCCACAGCCTTGTCTGTGCTGCTGGATCAAAGGGAGCTGGGCGCTGGGCTCCAGCCTCGGGTACTGTCCCCAGGGTGAGATTGGATGGATGAGGGTGCCCAAGTGGTGAGTGTGGCACTGGAGGTGCTGCTGGGGTAGAGGGTGTTTCCAAACGAGCTGTTCGGGCCTGTTTGCATCTTGGAGGGGGGGTCCTTCTTCATGGAGAGTGGTATCGGGGCTGTAGCCCAGGCTGGGATGCTGGCAGCTGCTTTGCTGGCTGTGGCCAGATGAAATCAGTGCGTGCACAAGCATCCTCAACACTCCTCCTTCCCTTTGCACAGGTCTTTAGACATTGCTCTTCTGCCCACCTGGATGAGAGATATTTCTGCAAAATCCGCCTTGGCAACGTGTGTCCTCCAGGCAAATCCCTGCGGCTGGGTCTCCAAAAGTTGCCTGCTCTCGTGGCATCGCACCTGGTCCTCCCACCTGCACAAGGAGTAAAGCTGAGCCCTGCACGTGGCCATCTTTCCACTCGGACACTGCCCATACTCCAAGGGATGCTGCCAGAGAGGATCCTGTTCCCTGGCCATGTGAAGAGGGTTTGAGAGGCCATGGAGTGCCAGCGAGGACAAGTGGCAATGATGCTGAAGACAAGACTCCAGCAACCCTGCCTGCAAACCCAGCCCAGCTACCCCACACCCGGCGAGGCTGCTCAAACCCCATGTGTCTGCGGCACAGACAAGGGGGACACAGAGGGGGACACTGGCAGTTGGCAGGAGAGGAGGAGCAGAGGGGGGCAGAGATACCGTCAGCTCTTGGATGCTCCTGACCGTGAGACAGTCGAGAAGGAGGGATGGATGGGGCCAATGGGAGGGAAGGCAAGGGGGAGCTGCCAGTGGGAGTCTGGGGGGCTCAGTGGGGGCACCCTGGGTCCCTTGTTGGATGATGGCAGCTTGGCTTTGGTGACTGAGCCCACAGTCCCCCCAAAATGCCCTGCATCTGCCCCAGAGCTGTCCCCTGCAGCAGCCAGACCCACGGCTGACCCCAGCCAAGAATGGAAAGTGGCGAAGATCCAGAGGGTCCTCATCAACCCCGTCAGTGAGCCAAGGAAAGTGGGTAAGAGAAGCCCCCTTTGGCCACCATCCTGCAGCCTGAAAAGTGCTGCTGTGCTCCTGGGGCCATGGCTGCCACTGCCCAGCACAGTGGTGGGAATGCTTGGCTCTTCCCAGGGCAGGGCCTCCTCTGGGTTAGAGGTCCCAGGCTCCCGGATGAGTTGCTGGGACTTTTTTAGCTTGAGATGATCTCTCTGGCCTTAAAAATCAGGAGGAATCTGTGGCTTTTCTCAGGAGGGGGGTGGGAAGGCATCGGGCGCATTCCTGCGGTCTCCAAGAGCTCAGCTGAACCCCAAGCAGGGTATGAGTGGGGTGGGCTTCCTGGCCCTTACTCTGTGCTCGGGGCTCAGCAGGACCCTGCCAAAATGGGGGCGATCAGGTCCAGCTCCTGAGGTGCTGCCTGGGACAGGGGCACCTCTCCCTGGTCAGTTGGGGCGGAAAAGGCTTACATTGGTTACATGGCTTGGGGCTATCCTTCTTTCAGCCCCTGGTATAAAAATTAAGCACTTTATTTCATGCCAGTTGGCTCGTACAATGCTCTCCACCAGCGCCTTGCTTCACAGTCCTGTTTCACAGCTGTTCCCTCTTGTGACTGTCCCTTTAGCCATAGTGACACAAATACAGGCGCATATCTAGGGTTGCTGCAGACCTCACCTGCCAGGGGAGTTGCTCCCACAGGATTAGACCCATTCTCTCATAGGCATTAGATCCACTTTTAAACTCTGCTTCCACCCTTCTTTCTATTTCGCTCCTGCCCAGCTGTTATCTCAGCTGCTGCACTGCGCAGAGTCAGGTGTGTCCCTGTCCCCATGGGACAGTGTCATCAGATGCTGATGCTCTGTGCAGAGCCTGGTTTTCCCAAAGCATCCTCCAGGATGGGGCGGAGGGACCAGCTGAGGATGCTCAATGTGAGCCTGGTGTCCAGAAACCATCCTTCTCCTTTTTGAGGTGTCAGATGTCCTCAAAGCCAGCAGCTCCTGGGACAGGATGAGGGCTAGGAAGCTCAGCCAAGCTCCTTGGCTCACTGCTGCCCCAGCAGCTCTCTCGGCCGTACGGGCGTCGTGTTTCAGGGCTCAGCACACAAACCAGATGGACCCAAATAGCGTTCCCATTTCTCACTCCACTCTGGGATGGCTGATCTGAGGTGGGAAAAGGTCAGGCCTGACTCTGTCCAGGCTCAGCGTTTTCCAAACACTTGCCACCATCCAGCACTTTTGCTGCCAGCCTGGAATTTTAAAGTAACTCAACAGGTTTGTTGGAAAGACTTTGTCTGTCCCGTTTCCTCCCCCTCCAAGTGAGATCACCACCAGCTGCTGCCTGCGGGACCCGTCAGACATTCCAGAGCCTTCAGGCAGGATGTCACTGAGGGTCCTGAGCAGAGGCAGCAGGGCTGGGACTGTGCAAAAAAAACCCTGCAGGTCTGCAAAGGAGAGGTTTGGTTCAGAGCAGGGAAGGTGGCGGGGGGAGGAAGGGATGGACAGGTCCCCACACAGGTGGCATTGGGGCTGCCTCTGTAGCTGAGTCTTTGCTTGAGCATTCCCTGGGGGTGTCGGGAATTTGCTCCTCTTCTCCTTAGCTGGCTGTGGGTACAGGAACTCCCACCCCATGCAGCTCCTGCGGGAGAAAGGGGTGCATCCATTGGCACCCAAAATCGTGTAGCGTTGGCCCTGAGAGCTGTGAGCCAAGTGGGTGCACCCTGCTGCAGTGCAGACCCACCCAGGTAGGTCCCAGGTGCCCCTTTGGTCCCCATCCAGCAGCCCGAGGCCAGGCTGGCTGCTCCCAAATATCCAGCACAGCGGCCCAGGCTGGTTGGCACCTCTCAGGGCAGGCTGGGGAGTGCAGGAGCCCCGGGTAGAGGCAGCGGCTGGGAGATGCAGGAGGCAGGACTGGTTTCTCTGTCTGGTGTGCAAATAAACGGAAGGTTTCGCTCCCTGGGGGCTGCCGAGACAGCGCCAGTCTCTCTCAAAAACGAGAAAAGCACAAAAAAGCGAAGAGGGGCAGGAAGAAAGGACATTACAAAGGCAGAAAATAAGGCCAAGATGTCATCCTGTGGTGTGGACAGGCGCGGGAAGGGGGTGAGACTTGTCCCACCTGCAGCAGTGCCCAGGAGCTCAGCAGCCCCAGCAGGAGCTGGGTGCTGGAGGTTGGAGGTGATGCTGGCTCCCCGGGAATCATCTCACGCGGGGCTGTGCTCCCGTTGTCACCGGGAGCAGACCGGGATGGGGCAGCGGGATGCCCCGGGCTGGGAAAGGGGGTTGTCCCAGGATGGGTACGGGGGGTACCACAGCCTGAATAAGAGACCGCGGCGGCTGCTCTCACCCCGGCAGCGAGCTCAGGGCAGCACCAGCCGTGCCGGGAAGCGGCGGGGCAGGGCCGCCGGGGGCAGCCGGGGAGGCTGCCGGTGCCGCCGGGGACCGGGACCCGTCCCGTCCGGTCGGGCGGGCGGGGCGGGCAGGGGCAGGGGCAGGGGCAGGGCCGGCGGGACCCGCCACCCCCCGGGCCCCCCCCCCCCCCCCCCCCACCCCCCCCC